>NDGM011188683.1:0-10829 GCA_002564305.1 Octomys mimax
GAAGAAGAAGAAGAAGGAAGAAGAAGAGAAGAATTCTTTCGTGGAAGCACAATGCACTGAAAAATTCTTTCAGCGAAAGGATGAAACATACAAGAAAACCCGGACAACGGCTGAGCGGAGCGCGTCCTGGAGCGTCCGTGCAGCTTTATGAAGCTCCGCTCCGCCGCGCAGTTTAAATCCCTGGCGGGACGCGAACACCCCCTCCCGTTCCCCGGGGGCGCAGCTGACACTTACAGAGTCCGGGGGGCGCCCCGGCCTCCCCGCGCTCGCCGGCCCGAGGCGCGCGGGGCCCCGGCGCTCCCATCCCGGGGCGGGTGCAGACGGCCGCCGGTCCTCGGGCGAAGAGTTAAAGGAATAAAGGTGCACTTGAGCCTCCGCGCGGGCAGGGCCGCAGGAAGCGGGTGCGAGCGGACCTTGCCCTCCCCCGCTCGGCTCGGCCCCCTCGGGGCTCCCGCGGCGGAGGCGGGGCGGCGGAGGGAGGCTGCCCCGGGCGCTGCGCGCTTCAGCCTCCGCGCTCGGGCTGCAAAAGGCGCGCGCCAGACCTCCGGGGCCAGCGGCGAGGTGGGGCGCGGCGGAGCTTGCGGGCCGCCCCGGGGAGGTGGGGCGCGGCCCGGGGAGGGACCGGCGGCGAGGGCGGACCGGCTCTCCCGGTAGCCGCGACCTCGTGCCGCCGCAGGCCACCTAAGGCTTTAAAAGGCTCTCAGCTCCAAGGAGAGAACTGTTTGAGTCCAAGATTACTGACGTGGAGAGATTTATTTTTTTAGTTTTATTTTATAACCTGGAGAGAACCCTTGGTTACTTCAGATGCCATGAAAGCAGAGAGGGAAAAAGTCCTACCAACGTGTTTCACAGTGAAAGAGAGAGAGAGAGAGAGAGAGAGAGAGAGAGAGAGAGAGAGAGAGGTCTCTTACAGTGATGAAAGCTGACCCCACTGCAATGCTCGCGGGGTCTTCAGCCCCTGCTTCCTTGCCGAAAGTTTGCCGCTTCTCCAAGCCCAGATCGTCTGTCCGATAAAGCACAGCAATTGCGCACAAGGAACAACAGACAGTAAATATCCTGCTGCAGCTTTTGAAAAAACCCAGCAGAGACAAATGCACTTTCTTCCACAGGTCAAGCCTCCTGATGGGCACTTGTGGTTAATGGAAACTTGAATTCTTGGAAGTTTCATGAGTTTTCCAAGACTCAGGGCAGAATGGAGATGGAGCATAAACAGTGTGTTCGTTTAATTACCCAGAGACCTAGAATTAATCTTCGATGGCAAATGAAGAACATTTTTTTCTCTTTGCAGATAAATCTGTTTTACCCTATCAAGGCTGCTTAACCCTGTCTAGTCACTTCGTGGCCGTTATTTCGACTGTCATTCGCTCTGTTGGTAATTAATATAATAATCTGATCTAAAGTAAATGGGAACGAATTTGTGTAGTCAGTAGCAGCCACTCTATTTTACAATTGCGCTTGGTGTACACTTATCTACTATTTTAGCTTGGACAACGTTCTTTAGCATCTTTCTGTAACTTTTTTTTTTTTTTTTGACTTGGCATAAGTATTCTGAAGTATGATACATGTCACAGTTGCTGATCTCAAGGGAGAAACAGTTGAAAAAGAAAAGATATTAATAAACTCTAATGCAAGCAAAGTGATTGAATTGAGAAAAATATAACAAAGTACAGAGGGAATTCAAATGAGAGTATTTAAGACCAGGGTTCTAAGGCATTTCATCTAGTCTTTGAAAGACTATGTTTATTGAAAGTAGACAGGAGATTCCCTGAACAACCGCAAGCACAGAGCCATGGAGCGCAGGCAAGAGTAGTTGCGGAAGCTAACTTCGTCAACCTCTAGGAAGCAGTGGGCAGCACAGCACACTGGGGCACTTGATGCTGGATGCCTCTGTCGCAAGGAATCTCAACCACAGATCAGCCATTCATATTCTTGCTCCTCCCACCCCCAGGGCCGCCAGAGGAGGAGGTTGTGATACGTTAATTTTACCCTGCAACCTCTAATACCCTTCAAAGAACGGTGATGCTCAAAACATACTTTTTGCATTAATGAAACAAAAGTGAAGCCTATTGGGGCCTTGAGTGAAAACTTACACAGACTGCCTTAAACTCTCCACAAAGGAGGCCAAACAGTCCTCAGTGGGGAATGGTAATTCAGTAATCTGGGGAAGATTTTGATTACAGTAAGAGCATGTTTTAGCGGGACAGGTCAGGAAGGTAGGCTTTGATTGTGCTAGGGGTTGTATTTCTATGGAGAGCTCCTTGGAGCTATAAAGTTGTACGATTGATAAAAGAGGAAGCTAGATTTTGTTACATTAATTAGAAAAGGAATGAAGCCCAGGGCTGATAGTAAAGTCAATGGGCAATACACAGACATCTTGGGAAGGGCTGTTATATAGATCATGATGGTAGGAGAAGAGTCAGAGGCAATTGTGTGATATTTATGCTGGTGACAAAGAAGTAGTTTTTAAAAATGAGGACGAAGTGTTTAGGAGAATTTATGCAATTCACTGTAAGTAAATCCGCACCTGAATCCTATGAAAATTCTGTTCATTTGCTACATGTATTTCCAACTCAGTATTTTTCCAATGAGGTGTATGCTTCCAAATCCTCGATTTTAAGTCAAGTTCCAACAGGTTCTAAATGATAAGCTATGTCAGACTCTTTGAGCCAGTAATTTAGATTGTTTAATTCAAAATAAGGGCAAAAATATAAAGGTCAAATTTTCATGGGAAAATTTTGGACAATAGTGTCCCTAGAGAAAAGAGACCAACTAAGGAAACAAAAGTGAAAAATATATACTATGAAATATATATGGTATAAATTTCCTTTTCCCATTCTCCATTGACGTTGTTTCCTTAAGCAGTATGTGTCTTTTTCCTTACATTAGATTTTTCTGCATCCAGCAGTAATTACATGAGGGCAGCTTATCACCACATCATCAGGATCTTAAATTATTCCTAGTTCCTGATGATGGGATTGAGTGGCGCTTACTGAATGATGAGAAGAAGGAACCGTGCTTGAGACATGCTGTTTCTCTCTTTCTTGCCCTTAGTTTTTCATCCCTCCTTTCTTCTTGGTTTCAGGATTATTTGTGGAATCCATATGGAAAATGTGCTGCTTGCGGTTTAGGGGATTCCATGCTGCACCTGTCCGCTAGGCTTCCTGGCTCATCAGCTTTTCTATCTCTCACCATTCTCCGCAGTTTCAATGACCCGTTCTTCCCCTTCTCAGCCACTTCCCTCACAGCCCCAAATCAGCAAGAATTACATTTGCATGGAGTTTGCTGCCCAGGCTTCTCCTTACACGTAACATATCCTAAATATCTCCTGGGATACTTAATAGCTACGCAATGCAAGCTTATTATTACCAGCTGTTGTGGCCCAGGCCTGTAATCCCAGTGTGCTGGGAGATTGAGGCTGAAGGACCAGAAGCTTGAGACCTAGCTGGGAAATTTAATAATTTCATGAGACCCTATCTCAAAACTAAAAACCAAGTGCTTGGGAAGCCGAAAATAGGAGGGTTTCTATGAGTCTGATCTGTGTAGTGAGACCTTGTGGACCCTGTACTAAAATACATTTAAAAAATTAAAAACCAAGAAGGTCTGGGGATATAGACCTGAAGCTACAGTTCAGTAGAAAGGCTCTGAGTTCAATCCTCAGTACCACAGCAAATAAATAAAGATTAATATAAGTTTATTTCTAATTCCCATTTTCAATCTTTTTAAAAATTCACATTATGGCCTGAATAGAAAATATTTAAATTTAACCTCAGTAAGAAGCTGGCAAAGAAATTCTTTAATTTTTTAGGAGTACCTGTCCTACTTAAGTTTAGTTTCTTAGTTATTTAATCATTATTTTTTTGTTGGTCCCTAAAATCTACATATATTTTCTTTGGTGTTCAATGAGTTTCCTAATTGTTCTCTTACAAGTAAGAAGTAATTTGTGCATAGTGAAAAAAAAAGAAAAGAAAAATTCAGTAATAAGTTTAGAACAGAACTAACTTTGTTTAAATATTATGATTTTTTTTTTTTTTTGACTGCTCAGGAACCCTGTTGGAATCTGTTTATGTTGCAAAGCAAAGGAATTTATGTGTGCCGAAAGCAATTCAAGGCGGTCTGTTCATTTATAAGTCAGCATCAGTCAGGTTCTTCTTAGAACCTAGGAGCATTTTATCTGGGGATCAAGAGATTTTGGAAATCCTTTTCCCTCAGAAACAGAGCTCGCCTGATGCTTTCAAACAAGTGGAGTATGAAGTATTAAGCCGATGGCGCTTTTTCAACTCTCTGCTTCTTTGATTATGAAATGCACGTCAGTGCAGTCCTTGAAATTACTTTTGAGATAAAGGTTGAAATCCTTGCATTGAATGACCTTGTCTTGGGTTCTTCTTGTGAATTTTGAACTCTTCAGAGTTCCTGAGTCATATTAGATTTAAGAATTCAGAAAGTCTTCCAGATGACAATGGAAATGGTTTATGTTAGCAGCCCAAATATTGGTCGGTCTATTTGCTTGGTATGCTGCTTTATTAGTGTCCTCATGTAAACTACGTTGGAACATATTGCCTTGGAATCAGCTTAATAAAACTGTTACATAAACTAGTAATCAAAACAACATGTTATAAACTCACTTTTTTAGAGTTATCATGAATTGGGAATGACAGTTTAACTCCTCTTAGTTGTCTGTTCCAGTGAGTTCAGAGAAAATTTCTTCTTGAGACATACATTCACTTGCAAAGAAAAATCACTCCCCTCCTTACAATTAGGTCACCCTGCTTCTTCAAAGATATCTCTCAGAGATATAAATGAAAATGATCTCCATCCAGCGTGTGCATCCTATTCAAACTTAAACAATCTCACAGGTGTGAATCAGAAAAAGCAGGAAAAGGGGCAGTAAGAACAATCACTCACTAGGCTTTAATTTGCATCCAGGTAAAAAAAAGCAAGTTTTTCTTGCAAGGTAATCTTGGGGAGCAAGCAGTTTATAATCAGGTAATACATTATATAGTTATAATGTATGTTTTAGGCAGCTCAGGATAACATGTAAAGGCAGGAAGTAGCTGGTGCTTGATGCACGTTAACAAGACCAGCGCAGTAAATGGAAAAGAGGGCAGGAATAAGAAGAGGTGGGGGGAAAATGGAGGGATATTCACTAATCCACTCACCCCTCTATTTCTCTAATGACTAATGGTTTGGAGTCCGCCAGGCAGTAGGTGATGAAAATCATGACCCAGTCTCTGAGGCAGCTACATAAGAATAAGGTTATTTTCTTCATTTTTGAGTTGATCACAGTGTAGCAACATGACTCTAAAATCCCCTCACTAGATGGAAGGAAGCTATGGCAAATACAAGGTCTCTGATCTCACATCCTATGCTTTCTCCATTGAATAATATTTCTGATGTTCATCTATGATCCAGTGTCATGAAAAATACCTGGTGATATTATTTTATATTTTTCTAGGCTTTCATCATCCAAAGAGAGCATAAAAGTGTGAAATCACATTTCGGCCCAGAAAGCACAACTATCTTTATGAGGCGGTATGAATACTTTTAATTAAAGACACACATAACTCAAAGGTTCTCTGTCCGCCCTCCTTCCAAGGGCCTCTGAGGATGATGAGGAGGGTGCTCTAAAGGTTTGGATATGGCTTAGGATGTTTTCCATTGATTCATGTGCTAGCAACTTGGATTCCAATGAGGCAGTGTGAGGAAGGGTGGAATCTTTTCAGAGATGGGGGCCTAACAAAGGCAGTTAGGTCTTGAACGTATAGTCCTCGGAAGAGATTACCACTAGTTTGGAGAGTAAGTTCATTTCTGAGAGAGTAAGTGGTTATAAAAGAGTAAGCTTAATGCCTGAGTTTTTCTAGCTTCTTGCTCCCCCTGTTTCTCTTCCTCTTACACATACTTTCTCTGTGAAGTCATCTGTCACAGGCCCTCCTCAGAGACCAGAGATAAACTCATCCAAGTTTAGGTTCTCAGCTTCCCAAGCTGTGAGTTCACTAAACCTCTTTTCTTTATAAAGTACCTAGTCTCATATATTTTATTACAGCCATAAAAACAGAATACAGAAAACAAGATGAGACAATCTATATAAGTACGTAAGATAGTGCCTGCCCTGGGATAAGTACTCAATAAATGTCAGCTCTTATTCATATATAATAAAGTTTGGATTTTGTGATGGTCAATGTCTTGGAATATCTGGGGAAGTTTGGGAAGAGTATAGCCCACAGATTCCTGTCTTATTTAACTCTCTCCTGATATAAAACTGAAGGGAAATAAAATGATACCACTGTTTCATAGACTTGGTTATTATTTGTGAGATCTTACCATCTTCTGAGTGCTAACTAACCAGTTCTTGTACTGGTGTCTCCTCAGTTGTTATGTTTAACCAAAGCACCTGGGCAGGAGAGGGAGCCAACCGAGATACTGGGACCAGGATCCAGAAACCAACACATCTATTTTACTGTAATCATGTCTCCAAAAGGAAAGTGTTTCCTTTTGTCAAGGCCAGAGTGCTCATGGTAATTATTTTCTAACAGTAGGCTATAAAACGCTCATTAATAATAAGCTGGTAGGGCCCCTCCCAAGAAAAGATGTGAAGTAGCGTTTGTCAGTTTTCATTCTTTGAGTGCCTTGATGTTTTAGAGCCAAAGAAAGGCAACTTTGTATGAGCTTTGTGTCACTTCTGCTGCAGAAACTCTTAGCTTTTAGGGAACAAGCAACTCCCAAAGATGTCCTAATCCATTGCTATGCTTTTATGTCTCAATGTTTTGCAAAGTCAGTGACTCATGCCGTGCTTGGAAAGAGAAACCTGACATTTTCCAGAACTCTCTGTAGAGTGTGGGTCCTTACTGCCACCTTTCAAAAATCGCAGCTGGAGCAGAAGGGATTGTAGAGGTGGAAAGTTTCAAAGTGATGTTTAGACTTAAGCCTAAGGAGCCCAGGAATATTTTTTCTGTTGTTGAAGATCTGGATTTTCCTTTAGGTAAAAATTCTCCATGCCAAAAAAGCTTTCACCGGTCATTTTTTTCTCAACAGGTTCACATTGGAGTTAAATATTTAAGATTTGTTGCTAATTTAAATCTCAAATTACCTTACTTATTTCCAAAATAAATGTAATACTAAAATGATCTCAGCAATCCTACAGAAGTTTATTATGTATTTGAAATTTAATCTTTCTTTTTAATTGAAGGAAAACTGCATGAGATATACTATAGCATTCTGCTTAAGTTCACAAAGCTTTAGACTCAGGAAGATCTGGGGTCTAATACCAGTTCTGTAATGTACTGGGCTGGAAGCATTGACTAACATATTTAACCTCTCTGAACCTCAATTTACTCTTTATAGAGATGAAGACAATGATATTTACCTCTCAGAGTTGTACGGTAGATTTAGCACTGTAAATATAGGATATGTAAGATGTACATACAGCACAGGACCAAGACAACTAAAACATGATGTTTTCTAAAATAATTATAACTCTGACAAAGCTTACTTGCTCAGTATTTAATTACCTTATATTCATTATTTTAATTCCTTCATTAGCCTGAATTTGTTATTAGATCAATAGTAAATGATAATGGTGATAATGGGTATATTTTTGTACTAAGAATCGAACTCAAGATCTTGCTCTTGCCGGGCAGGTACTGTGCCACTGAACAATATCCCTAGCTCCTTTAAATATGTTTTTCTTCTTAGTGATTTCAATAAAATGCTTTCAGAATAAATGATTTACATCTTTGTCGGTTCTGAGGTAGTATGCTTTTTCTACTTTTCTAACAATGATGGCTAATAAATTACACAAAGCACCTTAGTAGTACCTGTTCAATACCTACTCAAATATCAACTCAAGATACTTTTTGGGTGTTTTATTTTTGCCAGTTAATATGGTGAATTAAATCACTAAGCTCAGAAAATGTTGAACTAGTTTTACATTCCTAAGATAAACTCCATTTGGCCGTGGTGATCTGTTATTTTAATATAGTGTTGGATTATTTTGCTAATGACTCAGTTTAGAATATGTTGCATGCATATTTATATCTTGGATTATTCTATATTATTTTTTCTGGCACTCTGCTTTGTTTTGGGTCAATGTTATGAATTTTTGTAAAAAGACTGATATGCATTCTTTGCATGGATTAGAATGCTTAAGTAGAAAAGAGATTAGCTCTTCCTTGAGAGTTTGCAAAAATGTTGATGACATTTGAGTATGAATATTTTAGAAATAGTTCTTGGATCTTTGAACCCTTCTCAGCATGGCCTCTGCAGACCCTCTCTTTTAGGATTTCTCTTTTTATTCTTTGTGTCTTCTGACTGTTCTTGCATATTTTGTATCTGCTTGCTCTATGCTGCACTGAAGATCTGATTCTGATAAAAAGAATTAGACAACATCATCTTGCCCTAATTGCTGCTTCATCTGCCTATTGAACTCTCAGTTATACTGTTAATACTATTTTCCTAGAAATTCTATTTGGTTGTTTTCAATTAATTTGCTCTTTTAAACTACTTTCTTAAAAGTCTGTTTATAAAACTATGTTATTATCATGTAGGTCACAGATCCTTTCATTAACAAATGTCTACCACCCTAGAAATTCCTACCTTCTTCTTCCTAGCCTAAGCACTCCTTGCCTGGCTCTCCCACTGTATCGTATTTCATCCTCAGTTTTGTTTCTCTCATTGTTGAGCTTCGTGTCGTGTGCTCTTCTGTGTCTGTTTTCATTCACTCAACATACAGCCTGGGAGAGCTGGCCATGCTGTTTAATATACCAGTCATAGCATTTGATTGTGTAATACCATTTATTTATCTGTCTTCCTCCTGTGACCATGGGGGCTGCTGTGTTTCTTTGACTATTATGAATAACACGGCTGTGAATATTTCTGTAAAGCTCCTTTGTGGACAGAGACATTCATCTTTTATTTCTCAGATACATGAATTCAACTCTTGGACACGTGCCCAGGAATGGGGTTGTTGGGCCATAGTGTAGGCACATATTTAGCATTGATAAAAATGGCCAATTCTGTGTGCTGCCTGAGCTCTTCACAGCCCTCCAGCACGGTATAAGAGTTGTATCTACTTTGCCCTGGGTATTGTCAGCTTTCATTGTTTTGTTCATTCTGGTAGGTAGCTAGTTGTTTCTATTTGCATTTCTGATGAAGAATGATGTTGAGCGCATCGCACAGCTTTATTAGCAAACATACATTAAAATCTCTTAGGCTGTTACATTATATCCTGTGCTAGTAACCTTGTTTGTTTTGTTTGAATTTCAACTAGGTTACATGTATTTTATTATTATTTAGTATATAGTGTTTTATGCAATAATTATTGCTTAATAAACTATTTAATATGAAAACAATTAATTGTATTTATTATAAATAAAAGCAATAGTTTTCTTGTTTTCTCTTTCCAGCGAAATGTGTCACCCCCAGTACACTGACTTTGCAATATGCACCCCAGAACTGCGGGGGGATTAGTGTTCTAGAGGCATTTTGTTTTTTTCTTTTATATATTTGGTACAGGTCTCACTATGCAGCTCAGACTTGTAGTGATCCTTCTGTTTTCAGCCTCCCCAGCGCTGGGATAACAGGCATGCCCCACCACACCCATCTCAGTGCTCAGCTCAGCATGCCTGGGGGCGGGTCAGTGGGACATGTGGTGTTGGGGATGGAACCCAATCCCTGTGTGTGCCTAAGCAGGCACTTAGTACACTGAGCTATCTCTATGGCTGCCATTTTTCTATAATTCCTCACTGTGAATGTATGATCTCATTGTTACGAAATTGGAATATTGACTTTTTTTTGGAATATTGATTTTTTTGAAGGAAAAGTTTTTGTGACAAAACAGTGTCCACTAAAATGTGTTATATGTAGTGAGTTCTCAATCCTAATGTTTCATAGTGAAATGTGATTCTTAAATTATGTAGTTCTTCTGCCTTCATATTATATTGATAAAGACCCAATCAAGCCAATAGGTTACTTATTCTGTATCTTCCAATTTTCCTGTCTGCGAATAAGGGAACTGTGATTTTGATTCCCCTTAGGTTATATATATCCAGCATGTGATAGAAAACCAAGACACTTAATCTCTGATTCTCTTAATCTGTCTTTTTCTTTCTTTCTTTTCTTTTCTTTTTTTTCAGTACCAGGGCTTGAATCTGGGACTTTGAGCTTGCCAGGCTCAAGCTTAAGCTGCTGAACCATCTCCCCAGCCCGTTAGAGTCTCTCTTTTCTGGGCCAGTTCCCTTTTCAGTGGCATTCTGTATAGACTCACACAATTGTTTTATTATATATTACATTTCAGGTAAGCCATTTATTCTCAAGAGGAGTTAGCCAACTCACCTATTTAATCTTTAATTTACCACATGGCTGAGAACATGGGGTCTACAAATCAGATTATCTGAATTTGCATCTCTTGGACAGATTAATTTCTTTCACCTACAGTCACAGAATGGGTATGTTATGCTTTATTTTACATATCATGTATTTATTTATTTTTAATGTATTTTAGTACAGGGTCTACAGGGTCTTACTACACAGATTGGACTCATAGTGATCCTCCTGTTTTCAGCCTCCCAAGCTCTGTGATTACAGGTGCACACCACCACACCCAGTCTCAATCAACATCTCAGTACACCCCCAGGGGTGGGGCCAGCACCCCATGCCTGGGATCAAATTCTGGTCCCTGCACCTGCTTAGGCAGGTGCTTTAGTCTGCTGAACTATCTGGCTGACCCCAGATTATGTATTTATAGAATTTGTATCCTATGTGCTCCAAATACATTGACTATAATTAGTCAATGTATTGACTTTACAGTAATTTTTAAAACATTTATTTCTTTACAG
>NDGM011188693.1:0-12577 GCA_002564305.1 Octomys mimax
AACAGTACTTGTCATTTGTGACATTTTGTTAAGTTCTAGCTGATTAAAAAAATTGGACATTAGTCAACAGACATCTAGTTTTAAAACGCTCATTGATCTACATTTTCATTATGTACAAAATACATTTAAACTGCTTAGTAAGTGGAGGTTCACGAACATAATCAAGTAACTCCTATCTAAACTAACCTTTATTAAAAGTTTAAACATATAAAAATAAATTTTCAATATGAGAATGTGCTTTGGCAGAATGAACGGTTTCTATCCAAGTGTAACAACTATGGGATATCTAAAGGCTAGAGGTTCATGCTTAAATTTTTAAAAGGATTAGCTCATGTTCAGTATAGATGTTATCTGGACATTTCATTTAAAATGTATATTTTAACTTATAATCATTTCAAAATACAGATTATGGAGATAACACAGACATATTCCTCTGTAATCTATTACTAACATGTTATATTAGTGTAGTACATTTTGGCACAATTTCAGAATAAATATATACATATATGTCATTGTTAATTAGATACATACTTAAATCAAATTTCCTTTGTTTTTACCTAATATATTTACTATTTTACCACCTTCCACATTGTATTTAGCAGTCGTGTCTGCCTCCGTTTCAGTTGACTAACAGATCATCAAACTTTCCTTGCTTTGGATGAGTTTTAAGAAAACTTTGTCAGATATTTTATATGATATTTTATTTGTTTTGAATTGCTTTCCCCCTATGATTATAAAAGATGGGACTGGAGTGAGAACTGAGCTACCTAAGTGCCTGCCTGGCAAGCATAAGGACCTGAGTTCAAACCCTGATACAGCCTGTTGTGCCACCCTGGAACCCCAAATGGTCGTGCTGCCCCTGCAACTGGTGTGGTTGTGCATGACTATAATCCCCACACTAGCGAGGTTGAGACAGGAAAAGAAAAGCAAGAATTGATGTGTGTTTTGGGGGAGAACCCAACGAGTAAATTGTCACTACCTATATCACCACATATCAAGACATATAATATTGACATGATTTAAAATTATAATGTGAACTTTGATCATTTAGTTAAAGTATTATCTGTAAGTGGTTCAACTCCAAAGTTAAAATTTGAGTGAAAAAGTGTCACTATGTTAGGTTCAGACTATAATCCTTGTCTTTATGGAGATATATCAGCATCATTGTTTGGTATTATTCTCTACAAGAGATGTATGTCTCTTTTTTCCCACTTGCATTGTTCTTTAAGTCATGTATTTATATCGCTATGTGATCATTCATATTTATTTAACATGTTGGAATATAATCTATTAATTTGTATTTTAATGTTCAAATTTGTCCAAATTTGACCTTTGGGAATATTTGTGTCTGATTGCTCAGTTGCTTCTGCAACTTATATTTGTATATGTGTGTATGTGTTCATAATTGTCATATGCTTGTAATTTAATATAATCATTAATATTATTTTTATTTCAGTTGGGATCACTTAACATCTTATTTAGTTTCTGCTCATTAATAGTTATTCTCATCTCAGTGAAATTCTACTTCTTTTGCCTGTGGAATTGTGTCCTGTACCCATTTTTAAACAATTAAGATAATTTTCTGGGGCCAGCAAGACAGCTCAGTGGACTAAGTGCTGGCTTAGGCAAGTGCTTGGAGTGGGTTCGATGCCTGGAACCACATGCCATGCTTGTTGCATCCCTGGGCCCATTGAGTAGGCCACTGAGACGGGGCATGGCTGCTTGCGTCTGTAATCCCAGTGCTGGGGAAGCTGAAAACAAGAGGATCACTTCTAGTCCAAGCTGCATAGTGAGACTTGTACCAAATACATGAAAAAAAAGGTTGATCTGGCCTAAGACTGTGCATGTGTAACACATGTACCTCACATAGACTCCCCTTTTCCAGATTAGTACTGATCACTTCTTAGATTTTTCCGAAGAATGTCATTAAGTGTAGTCTCATAGTATGAAGTCTCTCTCACTGTTTAACATAGAAATACGTATTGAATATGCATCCTTGTGTTCTTGTGATTGTGCAGCTCGTTTTCTTTATTATTGTCATTTTCTTTTCTTAATGAATAATATTACATTGGGTAGCATAATATAATATATTTATGTGTTTTTTGGAATGAGGATATCTTAGTTATTTTGTTTCTTGAGAATTCTGAAAAAATCATGATCTATCAACATTCATCAAGAGGATTTTGTGTGAATATAGTTTTGAAATCAACTGAATAAACACAGGAATATAATTGCTGAACTTTAAGACAAGATTGCATTAAGCTTTCTGAAGAAATATCAAACTGTCTTCCAAAGTTAATGTAGCATTTTTTCCCATCAGCAAAGAAGTGAATTGTTTTGTTACACAGTATAGCTAGTAATTGCTCTTGATTGGTTTGGGATTTAAGCCATTCTAAGAAGTAGACAGTGAAAGTTCTATACTGCTCAATTTGTAATTATCCAAGATCAAACAATATGCAATATATTTTCATATAACTACATAGTGAAGTTTCTGTTCTATTCTTTTGCCCCTTCTTTATTAACTGTAATTCCTGTTTTCTATTGGTAAATCTCAATAGAATTCATTTGTACATTTTATAAGCAAGTTCTAAAGAAAATATGCATTTAAGAAATAATTTTGGCTGGGGCCGGGGAGATGGCTCAGTGGAATAAGTGCTTCCCTGGCAAGCACAAGGGTTTGAGTTCAATCCTCGGTTCCGCCAAAAAAAAAAAAAAAAAAAAAAAAAAAAAAAAAGAAATAATTTTGGCTAATCCATGTATTGTGTACTATTCATTTTCCCATATTCTCTTTCATTCATTGGAATATTTTAATTTTATTGAATATTAGCATATGAAATTTTCATTCATTCATTCATTCATTCTGTCCTTGGATCGTGTTTTTGTGTGGTATACATAAAAATTATCAATAAAAGTCAATAAGTGTACACTTAGTGTTTACTCCTGAAATTTTATAATTACGTACTTAATATTTAAGCCTATGCTCTGTTAAGAATTATGAAATATTTATACTTTCTTACTCAACTCATTTTATTTTTCTTTATTGAAGTAGATACATTTCAGCATAGTTCTTGAAAAAGTTGTCCTTTCCCAATGAATTGCCTCCTTTATTATCAAAAGTCACTTCCTGAAATAGTAGTTGTATTGGTTTTAGGATTAATATTCCATTTAATTTATTTGTGAATCTATACTTTTTGCAAAGAAAGCTACCTTAATTATCATTATTTTAACTTATAATGGCATATAATTTGTTGTTCATTTTGTTCGTCATTTCAATGTTATGTTAGCTATGTTTGATATTTTGTATTTCTCTGTCTCTCTAGTTTCTTTTTTGTATTTTAGTACAGGGTCTACAGGGTTTCATTACATAGATTGGACTCGTAGTGACCTGCCTGTGTTCAGCCTTCAAATTGCTTGGATTACAGGCACATGTCACCACACCTAGTCTCAATCACTGTCTCAGTGTGCCCCATGGGCAGGGCCAGCACAGCAAGCCAGGGATTGAACCCTGGCTGCTGTTGCATCCATCTAAGCAGGCGCTTTAATCTGCTGAGCTATTTGGCTGGCCCTTTCTCTATATATTTTTGAGAAGGATTTTTTTGGCTGTCTCAGGCTGCCTTAAGGGTGGGTCTGGTAAGCTATGAGGAGCTTGGGATAGAACTATGATATCCTTTGCCTGACTTCATTTGCATAAGCAGGTGCTTAAACAACTGAGCTAACCAGCAGACCCCTGTCTACATATATTTAAATGACTTTGTTACATATATAAGACTTTCTTTGAATTTTTATTTTAGTTATATTTAACATGTAGAACATTTTGAAATAATTGATTTTAATAACATTAAATATTCTATTCTTGGATGATTGAATGTTATTTATTTTAATTTTCTTGGAATTTTTCATTAGTGTTTTATAAATTTCTTCATTTCAATCCTGTACATTTTTTTTTTTGTAGTACTGAGGATTGAACTCAGGACCTTGCACTTGCCAGACAAGCCCTTATTCTACTAAGCTATCCCCCAGCCCTGTGTAATACTTTGTTAGGCATACACAATAATTTAATTAATTTTAATTAATCTATGCTATCACAATACCTTTATTTCAAATTATAATATAATGATATTTAGGAATATAAGACTATTTCATATTAATTTTTTATGGTGTGATTTTTTTCTCTACTCTGATATTTCTAGAAATTCTTCTCCTAGAAACTGAGATTACTTATATAAATGAATACGTTATCTTAAGTAGCACCATCTAACTGGATTGTGGTGATTATGAGCCTATATTATCCTATTCCCGATACCTGATGTCTTCATTACTTTTCTCTTGTTGAGACAAAATATTCAAGGAGGAAATGTTTATTTCCTCAGTTTGTGGAGGTTTCAGTCCATAATCAGCTGGCTGTCATGCAGGGTGGCAGAACAGAGGAGCATTGCAGAGAAAAAACAGTTCATGGTAGGCAGAAGACAGAGGCAGAAGGCACCAACCTGCAAGTGACAGATTATTATATTAACCTTATTTCTGTCCCTTATTTTTTACTTAAAGGACATGTACTACTCACATCTCACACCTGGCTGGGGGCCACCCTTTATCCTACCCAGAACTCTGTCAGACCAATCACTGGACTACTGTACAGACTGCATACCTTTAATCTCAGCATCACACCCTGGATTGAGCCACCTCTGGAAAACCCCATTGTGACCCCTTGAGGTGGCCTTTATTCCCCTGCTCTGCTTCCTGGCTGCCATGAACTATGAAGCATTCTTCTGTCAGGCTCTTAAGCCATGATGTTTCTGCCTTGCAACCAGCCAATCATGGACTAAAACTTCTGCTACCATGAGCCCAACTAAATCTTCCCTCCTTTAAATCTTGAGTCTTTTGAAGGCCAGAACTGGAAGGTTATGTTTCTAAAAGTTTGTGTATTCATAGGTGAAACTCTGGGGAGATGATTGGCTCATGGGAGCATGCTACTCATCAGTGGATGATTTCACAGATGCATTTATATATTAATGTGATGTTGAGAGGTAAAAGATTAATAGGAAGAGATGGATCACTGGTGGCATGAAGATATATCCCTTAATCTCCTCCACTGATTTCTTTCTCTCTGCTTCTCAACACTATGCCGTGAGCACTTTTTTCTCTGCCCCTCTTTCATGAAGGAAAGGAACAATATAATAGAAAAGATGACTTGAGAATATTAGACTCTAGTCTTTGCAGGCTCAAAATTGCAAGGGTGAAAGGCTTTTCCTTGAGAAAAGAGTGCCAGTACACTATATTTGAAAATGTGCCTGTAGAGTTTGTTGCTTGGGATTGAGTTCACAGTACTTAGCAATCAAGGCACTTGACCCCTACAGCCAAGAGAGGAGGAAGCATGGCTATTGCCCCACCTACTATTAGATGTGGATATCATCTGTATGGTGCTGCTTTTAGGTGCATGCAGAAAGCAAGATTTTTGGGAATCAAGGAGGCTTCCACCTAGATTTCAGTAGAAGACCAGAGAGGACAGGTAGTATGGCAAAGAGAGGGCAGTAAGTGAAGCTGAGAGTGTTGGAACTAAGGTACAGTGGAGACGTCAGAAGGTTGGAGAAGAATCTGAAGAAAGCCACAGTGAGGAAGTAGAGCAGGCCAAAGAGAGAAACCACAGGTGCTACCATCACTGGCAGGGCAATAGGGGGAGGAGCCACTTAAGCCCTTTGAAGTTCACACATTGTCACACATTATCTGAGATGATGGACATGGAACTGCAGGGCTTAATGATTTCCTTGCTGGATTTTTGATATATATTGGTGGCATTCCTTTCTATCTTCTTCTTTCTATCTTCCAAACAGGAAAAGTTGTCTTGCGCTATTCTGCTTTGGAAGTGTGTAACTTTACTTTTGTCTGGACAGGAACTTGCAGCTAAAACTTTGTGCTTTACATGTTAGAGGAAATTCTACACTTTCACTTTTCAGCAATACTGAAATGTGTAGGAATTTGGTAACCCTTAGAGATGGATGAGGTGGATTAAATGCTTTGTTTTATTTTTTTAAAGGGATCCACATGAAGCTTTTGAAAGCTATAAATTAAATGCTGAAGCTTGGGTATAGATGTCTCCCCAGAGCCTCATGTAGTCATAGGTGGGACTTTTGTGAGGTAGCTGGATCTAGGGAGTGTGATAGTGGATTAGGGTGTATCCTACTGGGATTAGTGGTATTTGTGGAAAATCAAAGCACTGACCTGGGTGTGGGTGACACCAATCAATAAGCATGCAGCTTGGATGGAATATAAAGGGACAGAAAAAAGGCAAGCCTAGTGCTGCTGCTTGATGCCATCTGTCTTACAGAGTATGAAGTCTTTCTCTCCTGTGATGCCCTTCTGGGTGCCCAACTATAGGATGAAACCACTGCAAACTGAGAAAAAAAATAGAACTTTCCTTCTTTGACTTGTGGCTGTCAGTTACTTTGACTCAGCAATGAGAAAGTTAATTAATACAACTACATAATATTTATTGCAAGAACTCAAGCTTTGTTTAATACCTGCGAGTTATGTAATGCACCATATTAATATTATAAATAGCAAGGTAGATATTACCATCTCAATATTGGCAGAAATATTATAACATTCCATAAATGTTTCTAAAGAAAATAGCCAACTACAAATACAAGTGAAAATCCTTGTCTTCAAAGGAGCATCTAGGAAGATCAATAAGTTACATCATTCACAGAGGTAAACTGAAATCTTCCTTTGCCCTTTGCTTTTTCGAGCATTAGATGTTCTAGCAAGGGTAATTAGTCAATTAAATTTATATAAGGCATGCATATAGACTAAAATGATCAAATTACTTCCACTTGTAGTTACAAAATATTTGATATAAAATTTTCCAAGAATCAGGCCAGTGAGAGATGGCTCAGCGGTCTAGAGCACCTCTTTAGGCAAGCATAGACAAAACACAGGGGTAGCAGCAGTTCAATCCCGAAGGGTGGACTGATCTGGTCACAAAAAAAAAGAAAAGAAAAATTTCAAGAATCTACTTGAAAGGAAAAAAAAAATCAGTAACACATTGCTATATAAAATATTGCACTACTATATATGAATCAACCATTTTTTCCAAAATGAAATTATTAAAGTAAATTTAAAAGAACAACTCAGTGCTATATTATTAAAAGAAATAAATTCCAGCAAAATGTTGAACAAAATTGCAATATATTTAAAACCTTAAAACAATGGATTTATTGATTTTATGTATTTAGTACAAAGTTTACAGAGTCTCACTATGTAGATCAAACTCCTATTGATCCTCCTGTTTTCAGGATCCCAAGTGCTGGGATTACAGGTGCATGCCTCCAGGCCCAGTCTCAGTCACCCTCTCAGTGCACACAGGGTGGAACCAGCATAGCATACTGGGTAGCGGGTCCTAAAAACAATTTGAAGAAATTAAGAAAACTCAAATAAATATAAACACATTATTGAGTAGCGCATGCTTTGGTGTTGTTAATTGGTAATACTCTCAAACTGATTTAATATTCAATGCAATTACCAACAAAGTCTCATCTGATTTTTTTGCATAATTTGATAATAAAATCTTAAAACTAATGTAGAATTCTAAGGATTTTAGAGTAAACAATAATTTTTATGGTACCAGGGATCAAACTCAGGACCTTGTCCTTAACAGGATGGCGCTTAAGACAGTTATCTATCTCCTAGTCTGAAAACAGTCATGAAAAGGTGAAAATTTGAAAATTTGAATTTGCAACATCAAAATTTCAAAATTTATTGCAAAACTCAAAACTCACTATAAGAATGTACTAATTCAAATAATGCGGTACTGACAATAAAACAAAACGAAGTGACATTGAATTTTGAATTTCAAAAGTGTCCACAAAATTCCATTTATGGTCAAATGCCATTCAAGAAGTATGCAATGAATGTCAAAGAGGACAAATGGTGCTGGGATAAATGATATCTATATTCAAAATGAAGTGGTTACCTATAATGTAATTTGGGCAGCAACTCGACACACAGCTCAGACTTGTGGTGACCCTCCTGTTCTCAGGTTCTTCAGCACTGGGATTACAGGAGTGTGCCACCATGCCCACATTTGGCCACAGGCTCAGCACACCAAGGGGCAGTGCTGGCGTAGCACGTGGTGCCAGGGATCGAACCCTGAGCCCTGTACTTGCCTGAGTAAGTCCTTTGTTCACTGAGCTACCTTGCCGGCCCTGAGAAATGAAGCAATATAAATCTTAGATAAGATCAACAGAGGAAAAGTTCCTGATCTTGAGTTAATCAATGAGTTATTAGAGATGGCACCAAAAGCATAGGTTATAAAATATAAAAAAATAGAGATATTCAAACAATTCAAAATTTAAAGTTTTGTACAATGTTGAAATAAAAATAGTGATAATTTCTGAATCATATTACATTGGAGTCAAATGAAAATGATAGAAGTGTTCAATTCTAAAATAACAATATTATGGGCCAAAGTTCTAGCTTAGCAGCATAAGCACCTGCCTGGCAAGTGCAGGTCTCAAGTTCAATCCTATGTAAATTTAAAAAAATGTACTTTCCTGTGCGTATGCTTTTCATGTTTTATCAAAATACATGATAGAATCTAATCAACTAGAAATGATGTGGATAATCCTCACATATTGGTGACTGAAAAAACTATCAAGCAAAAAAAAATTACATGTTGTATGATTCCATGTAGCTAAAGCTCAAAACAAAAGCAGAGCAGTCTGTAGACCTCAGAGTATTTTGTTGGTTACATGAGTAGAAGCCTACAAAAGTGCTTCAGCTATGCTTTGTGATATAAGTGCTACATATGAGTGTTAACTTTGTGAAAAATCACCAAGCTTTTCATTTGTGGAATTTAGTGCATGCACTTAGGTATTGGTGAGAAATTCTTGCTAATCCTAATAAAGATTGAAATAATTATTTAGAGGCCTGTCTTGTAGTGTTCCTTTTACAGAGCACTATGCTGCTGGTATACAAAACACAAGCTTAAGTCATATAAATGAGATTAATTGACTTATTTTCCTCTCATAAAATGTGTATTCAACTATTTCATTCCTGATGAGTTGCCTACACACGACTAAAATCATGTGTGCAAGTAAAATTAATTTAATGATCTTTTTTCAAAATACTCAGTGCTTTAAACAGTTTACAAAACATCTCTTTAAAAAGGATAGAAGTAAATGTTATAGGCTTTTATAATTTTGCCTAATATTGCTTTTGTTCATCTGATTAATTATACACACAATAAAATTATATAAAATATTAAGAATTTGTTATGTGATACTCTTATAAAGCACTACATATATTTAGTTATAATAATGAATTGGATTACATGCAGAGATTATATAAAGTCAATAAACTTAAATTTAGTTCCTTTGATTTACTATTTCTAGAAAATATGTTTCATATTTTTATGCTATATAGAAAAAGTATTTTGGTGCCTAGGGACTATATGTTGATTTTCTCAAAATCATAGTATATGCTAGATAATAAAAATGGTTATTAAAGCCCAATAGGTTTTCTCTATAAAGGCTCACATAATTCCTATATTATGCCAGTATGTATATGTACTCTATAAGAGACGGAATGAAGCATTTCTTTGTACCAGATTACTATCACTATAAATTATACAACTTTGTAGATGTTGGCGTCTAAATGAGTGAATAAAATAGGCAAATTCTTTGCTTCTGAAATGCACAACTAAAGTGAAGTGAGTTGCCAAACAAGATACTCATTTTAAATTTTTCCACGTTAAGGCTCTGTTATAACGATTATTACTTCTCTTTATACATTCTTATCTTAGTGCAATACAGTACTTAGGCTTTTTAAAGAGTATGGGATACACCCTGCAGATGTTCAAAGGATTTTAATTACAGAGGGAAAGAGTCTGGGTTGCTGACAGATGTCTTTAATTTTTTACTTCCTTGTTAGTTCTGTGATATAGCTGGAAATGATTTTTTAGCTGCTCTATCAGTTCGCTGGCCTGTGCACAGTAATGTTCAAATATTATTTTTGCCTCAAATCATTCTGCTTTCCAGCCGTGTGTTCCAACTTTTATGATCAGTCTGAATTCTGTTCATTTCCTTGTTTCATCATTAATACCAAATGTCAGAATTCTTAAAGAACCCAACAACATTAAGTGTTTTATTAGCCAATTACTCACATATTAACTCCTATTCCTAGTTTAATTGTGTCTTTGATTTTATAGAAATAAAAAGTCACAACCTGGGGCGATAGCTTGGTCATCTAAGCAGCTGAATAATCAGTGCAAGGATCCAGGTTCGATCCCTGGTACCGTGGGTGTGGTGGCATTCACTTTTAATTTCAGTGCTGGGGAAGCTGAGATAGTAGGATCACTAAGAGTCCTATCTACATAGTGAGAGCCTGCACCAAACAAACAAACAAACAAACAAAAATAAATAAATAAGACAATTTTAATTTCTTAAACTCATGTTTAAAATATTGCCTCAAATTTGTTCAGTAGTGCTTTATGTGAAACAAAAAATGGTACAAAATATTTTATCCTCTTAAAATAATGGGGAAACCATTATTAAAACATAATGAGAACTGGAGTAAATACTATTCAGAAATGGTAAGAGAAGAAATGTATCTTTGCATTAAATCTGTGTGTTCTCAATTATGTTAGATTTACTTTTTCCTGAAATGTTGTTGAAAATAAGAAGTAATTCATTTATTATCACCAGCTCATGTATAAACACTTGTTCTTATCTTGAAATTTTGCTTATGATCCATGACTTATATAGATAGTTAAAATTATACCTTCTTTAAAATAAGCTCTCTGAACTTCTCCTAATGAAATCTGTACTATATATATTGTATATTCATGCTGTCTTCTTTTATACGTTCAGAAATCAAACTATAGAAAAAAGGAGGAAATAAAATAAAAACTATTGCAAATACACTTGAAGCCCATTGAAAAAAGTACTCTGATAATGTGACATAAAGTATTTTTTAAAACAACGTACTTTAAGACAAAAGAAATTATCTGTTAGCTAATTTCAAGAGCATAAGTTTGTAATTATGAAATTTGCATTTAGTTTATACATTTCAATGATTTTAATTTTGAATGAAAAATAAGGGAGTTCTCATTGTATTATGTATTTACATACATATAAATCTTCATATACTCAAATGTCACAAATTTAGTGACAAAAAATGAAATAAAATTATAACCCATTTCGATCCTAGAATCCTATATGCATTTTCAAAAGTCTTACTTCTCTATTTTATAGTGGAGATAGAATGATATAGTCAGGGGTGAAAATGCATTTTTACTATATTGAGTTAAAAATGAAGCACATTTGTAAATTACTATTAGAAATAGTACTTATATAAATGCATAGATGTATACTCTGTAATTTTAGATTATACTTTTTGTTTTGGAAATATAGTGATGTTTCCTGATGTATAATTTTACATAGTTATTTCATTTCCAAACAATCATGTTATTTATTTCTTACAATAATTGAAATTATTATTTTAATAATTTAAAAATCTTTTTTATAATATGTTCATTTGGGGACCAGCAAGATAGCTCAGCTTCTTTGCGCCACTTAAGCAAGCACAGGGACCAGGGTTCGATCTCTGGCATCACATGCTGCACTGGTCCCCCAACTAGGCAACCTGAGCTGGCCTCTGAGACCAGGCGTGGTGGTGCACCCCTATAATTCCAGCACTGGGGAGGCTGAAAGCAGGAGGGTCACTATGAGTCTGAGCTGCATAGTGAGGTCCTGTACCAAATAAACATAATCATCTCATCATCATCATCATCATCATCATCATCATGATAATATGTTGCATTCAAGAAAACCACTTAACATCCCCCAAAATTCATAGATTAAAACTGAAAACTTGAAAAATAATTCTTCATGCTAGAAGAACCCAGAAAAAATCAGGGTTAGCTATTCTGTTTGCCGAGAATGTCAACTTCAAGCCAAAACTGATTTAAAAAAAGAAAAAAGAAAAAAATTAAGATCACTTCATACTCATACTCTTTAAGGTAAAACTCCAAGGAGAAGTGACAGCAATAATAAAATTTTATGCACCAAACACAGGTACACCCAACAGGTACGTAAATCAAATACTAACTGACATGAAAAACCAAAGCAATATTAAGAGAATTGTAATGGGGAACATTAATACTTCCTCTCACAAATGAATAAACCAACTAGACAAATAATCAACAAGGAAAATTAGAATTAAATGAAGCCTATTAACAAATGGGCTTGGTAGATGTCTACACAGTGTTCCACCCAAAGTATCAGAGTATACATTTTTCTTCGCTACACATAGGATGTTCTCCAAACGAGATCATATATTAACTGACAACACATGCTTAAGTGAATGTAGAGGCAGTGAAATCCTGCCATGAATACTATCTGATCCTGGCTCAATGAAACTGGAAAAAAAAGCCAAAGGAAAACAAAATACCTACATTAACATGTGGAAATTAAATAACACTTATGGACAACCAGTGTGTCACAAAGGAAATTAAAAGTATATATGTCTTAGTTACTCTTCTCTCGTTGCTGGAACAAATACCCGACACTCAAAATGAAGGAAG
>NDGM011188694.1:0-13564 GCA_002564305.1 Octomys mimax
GATGGCTCAGTGGAATAAGTGCTTCCCTGGCAAGCACAAGAACCTGAGTTCAATCCCCAGTTCCGCCAAAAAAAAAAAAAAAAAAAAGAACAAGATAAAAGAGATACTAGGAAGTAGGTAGGTGGATGTTTCTCAAATAGGGAGGGTATCGAGATGGAAGGAGGGAGAGAGCAGGAGAGAAAGAGGAGCAAAGGAGCGAGGATGTGCTGCACACAGGTAGCAGCAACTCCACATAAGTAGACAGTATAGACTGCGAACAAGTGCTAATGACAAGATGAAGCGAGCTGAACGTCAAGATAATCGCCACAATGAACTGAAATGCACGTAACACTGATGTCCATGAGTTCATAGACTCACGAGACAAGCTGCCGTTCACCTCTGCAGGTTGACAGAAAGCTGATTCGCTGAGAGGCTCAGAAGGTCAGAGGAAGAGTCAGGCATCTGTACCAGCTTTCCTGCATGAAGCACACCTCCGTCCGGCAGTTACACCGGCAGTGCAAGCTTCATGAGCACGCAAGTAATCCAACCAGCAAGCAGTAAATGGCACAGTTACAACATCACTGTTTTGCACATTTTAATGAAATAGGGTAAGTACTAATTATCGATGGCTGCTAACATCAAAAGCAGAGTGATAACCAAACACTACGTGCTTCATTGTGGGAGCAGCCAGAAATATCTATGAAGTATTTTTGTAATAAATAAATAAATAAATCTAAATAAATCAAAGCAGGATATGAGCAAGGCTCATGGTCTGCTCACTGGTTTATAAAGCACAGAGAGGAACACAGTGAACAACCCCACAGAGACACAACGACAGGGAGAAGTCCAGATGGCAAAGCTCACAGGACAAACAGCTATCTCTTCAACGAAAATCACCAGGACAAAAAGAGCAGGAGAGACAAGAACCTATGTTGATTCAGAAAGTCAAAAGACATGTTAATCTTTTGAACATATAAATCTTACTTGGATTCACAGTCCAGTAAACTCTAGAGATTGTAGAACTGTGGAGATTTAATTAGTAATTGCTTACTTAATATTAAGAAATTATTAGCCACTTCAGTTGTCATGACAGAGTTACACTTACACTTTAGGAGTCCTTACAGTCTTATAAATGTAGACTTTTAGTATCAGGTAAGTGGAGACATAATCAGCTGAAAGGACATGAGCTATCCCTGAGAACCTTCACCCAGCTCCCCCTGGCTGTACTGCAGACAAGCAGTTTCCCGTGGCAACTATAGGGCCCCACCACACCAAGATGCCACACAGGCCTGGGAGGCACAGACAGGTGGGGAGGCCCTCCCACGCTGCCTGGGACAGCTGCAGCCACAACCCTCCAAGCATCCGACTTTGTCATCTCTAGCGCCTCACTGAAATGGAGCCACAGACTATGCAACCTCCGGGGCTTGCACTTTGTACTCAGCATAACTTTCTGGAGGTTCTTTCAGGCTGTTGAGTACATCTGTGGTAGGTTATTTTTATTATTTATTTATTTCTAATTATTATTTTTATGTATTTGATACAGGGTCTCATTATGCAGCCAAGACTGGTAGTGATCCTCCTGTTTTCAGCCTTCCGAGTGCAGGGATTACAGGCGTGCCCCTCCGGGCCTGGTCTCGTGGCCGGCTCATTATGCCCAGGGGCAGTGCTGGCGTGGCCTGTGGTGCTGAGGATCAAACCTTAGTCTCTGCGCTTGGTTGGTTCTTTTAGATTGATGGGTAGTATTCCGTGGTGGGAGTATACCAGTGTGCTTAATTAGCCACCGCTGACGGACACCTGGTTGTTTCTATTTGGGGTTGTTATATGTAAAAATCCTGCGAAAAATCACATAAATCTTGCTTTACTTAAATATTTATGAATGATGTAAAGTGATGTCTAGAATTTGCTTAAAAAAATAAGATCATCAAGGCTAGCGTCACAGCTCAGTAGCAGACAGTGCGCTTAGCACGCTTAGGACTCTGGGCGTTACGGCTTGTGTCTGATGGTCCCCTACAGCCTCATGCAGTCATGGGGTGGCTTCTGGAGTTTGTGATTAATTCAAGATCCAGTGCTGGGATGGTGGCTGTAGGTGCTACAGCACGGGTAGCTCGAATGCAAGGTAAGGAAGGGAGAGGCTTGCTCTGCTGCCGCTGCCCCTCTTTTTTTAAAATGAATTTTATTTATTATTTCAGTAGGACAGTTTCATTAATGAATAAATTGCATACTATTGTCTTCATAGTGGTTATTCATAGTACAAGATGCAGACATATCCTGTCCAAGTGCTCCTCCCTTTTGCTCTTGGTGTTCTGCTGCTTTGTGCAGCCCTCTGCCATGTGCCACTCTGCTTTGGAGCCAGCCAAGTATGGACTGAAACCTCCACAGACTGTGAGCTAAATAAACCTTTCCTTCCTTCATTTTGGGCATCAAGCATTTTGTCCCATCAATGAGAGAAAAGTAACCAAGATTCTGGGCCAGTAGCAAAGTAAATAACTAAACAAATAAGATGGTCACACGCCTCTAATTCCCGGCCTGACCACCACACGCCTGCACATAAGCACACACATCTTCAAGCAAATCAAGCCTGTTTTTAACATTGCTGGCGTTAGCCGGTGACAAAGCGGCAGAGCCTACCCCCTCATTCCTGCAAGCCTCGCCCCGCCAGTTGGGGTGTCCACCTTCTCCTGGAGGTGCTCCATGAGGCTCAGGGTGGGACGGCAGGCAGCCCTCAGGTTGGCACAGGCAGGAGGACAATCACCACAACCAAATGCGTGAGATGCGTGAGTGCTTGTCTTCCAAAGAGAGGGCTCCTATTTGCCGCGAGCAGGCCCTCGTCACCTAGACGAACGCTGCAGGGACACAAGTGTCATTACCGAGGATGGAGAACCGCACGCTCCAGTCGGGCTCGCAAGACGCGAGATGCACTTTGTATTCTGCGAAGGCTGCTTTTGTTTTTAGGCACTCTGGAGGACAAGACATTATTATCATGCTCAGGCTGCAGGCTAACAGCGCTGTGGAATAACTCGGCAGGGTGTGGCCTGCTACATGGCACCACCAGTGCACCCCCTGCGTACCCTCCTCCGGGGCTGTGTGCACCTCCACTCTTGTCCCACTGAAGACACCTTGCTTACTCTCCATGTAGGGTCCCACAGGAATGAAGACCATTCTCCCAAAGATATGATGCACGGGAAAAGATGTAGCCCCAACCCACGAACCTAGGAGGCTGGAGGACAAGCGCTTCAAAGGGAAGTTACAAGATGGCTTTCAAATGCCAAATGGTGTGTGGCTACCAATGAGTTCCAGTTGGTTGGGTGTTAATGCCTGGACACACATCGTGTTTAGTGACTCTAACCCTTAACTAAAGTTCAGTGTTATAAGTGGGGCTCTGTTTTCACATCAGACCCCAATATGATTAACAAATTCCAAAGCACCATCTAATCTCACAGTGAAGCTGTAGTTTGGTTATATCAAACATCTCCCCTATGGAGTAAGTCTGTGCTTAAGGATTAGTAACAGTAATGCTTCTCGTGAGGGTGTGATCTGTACCACTATGATTCTGTGGCATTTGGTACAGGGTCTCACTGCAGCTTGGAGACGGGGCCAGCGCAGCATGTGGCGCTGGGGGTTGAGCCCAGACCTTGGGCTTGCCAGGACAATGCCTAGACTGCTGAGCTAGTTCTGCAGCCCCTGATTCTCTGGTAAGTAGGAAAAACATGGTCCACTCACACACCTGTAAACTTAAATACATTAGCCAATTCTAGTGAAAACAACGTACACACTGGTTCCTTTGTTTAACAACATATGGGTCACTGACAAAAAAATCTATTGACAACATACATTAGGAAACTAAGAAAATAAGTTGAATTCAAAATCTTGTTCTAAGTCCTGAGGCAGAGCAGAGAGAGGCCATCAGGAACTGAGCTGCAGGTTGGCACTGAAGAGACCAGTAAGAGAGCTACCAGCGAGAGAAAAAAGGCAAAGGATGAGAACTGGGCCGAGAAGCATGATGGGGAAAATGACTGAGAGGGAACTGAGCATGAGGGCTGGGCTCAGGGCTGGGCACAGGAATGCATTTCAGCTCTTCCCTTCCCTTTACCATTCTCCTGGACTCCTACAACCAAACACATCCTGGGCATGCACACTGCGTCCACACAGGAATTTCAGACTGCGGTCACTGGCAAAGCACAAGAAGGTGAAATACTTATCACTCTCCTTCACACCCTCAAAGGTGAATATAAAATAGTTTGCATAAAATAAGATGCTCTCGCCAAAATCTTCAGGGTTCTTTGCTTATGCATCACATTACTGTTCTTTGTAACAACTATGCATACCTGCTTTACCGAACCGAGATTTCAGAGAGCTATTTTTGCCATCTTTGGTAGTTTCAAAGAAAGGAGTACATGAGAGAAGGAGGAAGAGAAGGAGGAGGAGGAGGAGGAGGAAGAGGAAGAGGAGGAGGAGGAGGAGGAAGAGGAAGAGGAGGAGGAGGAGGAAGAGGAAAAGGAAGAGGAAGAGGGGGAAGAGGAGGGGGAAGGGAGAAGAAGGAGGAGGAAGAAGAGGGGGAGGAGGGAGAGGAGGAGGAGGAGGAGGAGGAGGAAGAGCAGCTATTCACACAACCCACAGAGGGAAGGCAGCAACCCAGAAGGGTGGCCAGGAGCTAGCTGCGCCAGTGGGGACAGAGGCATCAGCAAACGTGTGCAGCAGGAGCTGTGCACAGCAGAGGAGGGCAGGGGAGGCAGGACGTGGCTGTCACCAAAGTGGGACAGGGAAGCACAGGGGACCACACCCATGGGAGGGAGCTAACTGGCAGTGATCAAGACACTGTGACAGGTCAGGGCGGAGAGGAAAGGAGCAGCTGCTTGGGGTCAGCCCAGGAGGGCTCGCCAGAAGGCCAGGGAGAGACCTGACCTGAGGGGCAGTGGGAACAAGCTGGAGCTGGTTTTGCCCTCAACAAAGGCCTAGAAAATGGCCCCTGCAGTCATCCCAGAAGCACTACTTATGAGAAGCGAAGGAGGCTTCCCTGGAGTGGGAGGCCAGCTGCTAACGTCACGATCAAAGGCATCAGAGGGCATGAAAATTCTAAGGGCCAATAGAGTCATTTTTAGATGAAACTTTCATTAAGTTTAATACAGGCTTGGAAAAAAATAAGAGATTTTGATTTAAGTAACAGATTATTTTTAAGATGAACATGATTGGTTGTGAGGTGATGAATATTTTTAAAATTGTAAAATAATTAGGTGCTGATTTTAGCAATGCAGCAATAATGACTTACATGACTGACAAAGGTATTATCTCTGCTTTGCAAATCTGTTTTTATATCTCCATTGGCTGATCTATTACAAGCTTATTACTAATCCAGAGTACAATGTTTCTGTAAACCCAACTTCACAGACAACACAAACTGAAGAAACTAATGAATGTTGCAACTTGGTTTCTATTTTCATTTCTGGAATACAATTTGGTTTGTTTGTTTTCCTTGTGTTTTTTGGTTTTAATTTATTTTAAAGAGAGTATAATAATTGGTAAGACATAATTTGGCCAAATGCCTATTAGAGCACAGTCACTGTGCTGGTGCTGGAGTTGGTGGCTAGAGAAAAGTTAAGCGGAAAGCCAGGCATGGGTTGCCCTAGAAGGGACTCACAAAATAACAGACAAGACAGACACTGAGTTTTAAAAAATCATCCGCATGGATCAATTAAGATGGTGACAAGCACTAGTAAGGAAAATTCTAGGTGTTACAGGATCACATCAGCATGCTACAGCGAGTCTGAGTCAGGGCAGGGTTAGTAGGGAAACTATCTCGGAGCTGCAATCTGCAAGGGGTGGAGGAGCGAAGGAGAAGGGGAGTAGGTGAGAGAGGGAGCCGGCTGCAGAGCTGAGCAGAGGGGAAGCCGCACTGCTAACCTGCTGGGTGATCGTGTCCCAGGGCCCCTGTCGCAGCCGCGCCTGGTAGCACTCGTGGACTCCATCCCAGATGTCCTGCAGGGCGAGAGGTCTCCCATCTGTGGAAGTGCATTGAGAGACTGAGTTAGTGACCCACACAACGTGGGCTGCTCGGCGCAGATCCAAAAGAACTAGAGGAGGATTCCAGCTTTCCAAAAATCTTTACTCGTTTACACATGATTATATGTCACAAGACCACTGTGCGAACATCTATTTTCTTCTTAAGAGAACATTAAACATTTATGCTTTTTTCCCTTGTATCCACCTAGCTGTTAAATGTACTCTACTCATCCACTCATTCATTGCCTCCGGGAGCTTTACAAATAAATAAAAGCTAAGTGTTTTACAGACAACTGGCAGGCACAAGCACAGGCGAAGGAGCGGTTCACAAGAGTTCCCTATGGGTGTCTCAGGGGTCTGAAAGCCTTTTCTGTTTCTTTCTTTTTTTCTTTTTTTTTTTTTTTTTTTTGGTGGAACTGGGGATTGAACTCAGACCCTCGAGCTTGCCAGGGAAGCGTTTATTCTACTGAGCCATCTCCCCAGCCCCTCCTTTTCTGTTTCTTAAAACAAAGAGACCATATCAAGTGCCCTCCTCTGTCCTGCTGATGGAGCGGCTATAGGGTCTGAATCGCTCAGCTCGGTGTGATGGGCTGCACAGGGAAGGAAAGCGCAGGACGCCAGGAGCCTAGCATCTGCTATGGAAGCCTGGCGGGTTCGTTCGTGAATCCTAAGAACAGCGGGCAGAGAGAGGCCCCAGCCGAGGACCAGATGGTCTCTGCGTCCAGAGGAGGGAGACATGAGTGTCCAGCGTTCGCGCTGGTGGAGAGGGGCGCCACTTAGCGTCGCCAGGAAGGGACTGGTAGGCGCTTCAGTAAAGAGTAATTCTTACTTGGTTAAGCAGTTTAAATTAACCACCTCTCCTCAGTAACCATTCAAATCGTGTATCTTATGAAGGTCACTATGGCACCCGTAGATAGGAAAAGAAGACCGGAAACATAGGTATATAGGTTCAAAAGTGGAAGTAAAAACTAGTGGTTACCTAAAACCTTCAAAACACGCACTCTTGCTTGGATTTAGTGCTCTCTGGCTCACTCAGAATTATCAAATGCTCAAGACCGGGGGCGTGCTCTTTTCCATAGGCAAGCGTGCACTGCTCCATGTTCAAGTGAAAACACCATGTACTAAATCATTAGTTCTAAACTGCATTTGATCATCAAGTGAAACAAAACGTGACATAATCTACTCAAAGATTCCAACCACCAAACACCTCTGTAGTACTCAGAGCTGCAGGATACAAGTAGAAACATACAGGGTGTAAAGCGCCCGCTTAGGGCCGAGGCCGGGTCGAACACGAGGCTGGTGTTTACTTGGTAACTTCCCGTGCATCTGAGCACTACTCTGCTTTTGACTTTACCTGTAAGGTGAGGATAACCCTTTTGAAATTTGTTCTCGTGCGGCGTGAATTAGCGAATGCACCCAGGAGTCTGCCCGGCAGTAAGGAAAAGCTCTGTAAATATCAGGCTGCCCCTCCAGCCCCTCCGTTCCTGCAGCAATTCTCAGGGCTGCACCCCGCACGTCACGCACTCTGTCTCTGACACCATGATATGCTCCTCGCATAAGCAGGACATTTCTCATGTTTGCCCTGGAAAGTTGAACTTTTCCTCAACCTTTATTTTCAATAAATAGCAACAGAATATTTTGATACATTTTCAATAAGTATCTTCATCTCGGCATTTATCTGATGGCAGGAGACCATTATCTTGTGATAAATAGTTTTATTCCACTGACATTTCCATGTCTGTAAAATGAACAAGATTTATTCACCCAATTAACATTTGAATGTCATGTTTTGCTACAAGTTAAAAACAAGATGCCCTCAGTAGCGGCATTGTATCATTTTTCAGAGCACACTTACAAAGTAGAGCCAAGCTCTGCTCTCCGCAATACGTGTGCACATAAGTGAGTGTGTGTGAGTGCACCCTTGTGTGTTACTTTTGAGAGGGGCTAATATGGCCTTTAATACCTCATGTGAAAAATTAAGGAACTGCAAAAAGACAACATGCTTTCAAAATAATTTTTATAATCAAAGTTAGAGGAAATCAAGTAGCGAGACCAAGAGGATGAGACCACGGACTTTTGTTAGGGCAGAGTTTGTGAGGCAGGTTCAGTGACATATAAGGAGGTGACTGGAGACTTCCTGTGTGCGCAGGAAAGGTAAAAGGAAGCTGTACCCAGGGCTGGAGTCGGGGAAGGAGGAAGGGGGTCACTGGGAAGGTAAACTGTTGCTTTGGGGATTCAGCCCTGTTGAATCAGGGCCGTAATTTAGCAGTCTGTACTGGGGCAGAACCTACCTATGCTCTCAAGCTTATCCCTTAAAGAAGTCCGTAAATCTGTGCCTTGTGACTTTAATCTTTTTGGGATGTGCCTCTAGGCAGTTTCGGGGCATTCTCATCTTATGCACTGATTCCCTTGGGGGCCCAGTCCTGTCTGCCTGCCTGCCTACTACACTTCTAACTAATTTACCTATCTATAATATTACTAAGCAAAATGTGAGGGAATCCAGTCAAGAGCTGTTACAGGATTCCAGGTGATTTTTGATGTCTTGGTAATAGCAATGAAATTGAGGGGAAAATGGATATATTTGATATATATTTGGAGGATAATGAATAATAAATGGATTTAGTTTGGTGGAGTAGGCAGATGGAGATATTTTAGGAGGCTGAGGCAGGAACCTACATAACTTACTTAGCTCCTGTCTCAAAAGTCTTCTTCTTCTTCTTTTTTTTTTTCATGGAACAGGATTGAACCCAGACCCTTGCACTTGCCAGGGAGACGCTTATCCTACTGAGCCATCTCCCTGGCCCAACAGAGGATTTTCCTAAAATTTCCTAGTATAATGCCTCATAGAATTCACTAGTAAATGGGAGTTACTTTGTCATTATTCTGAAAATAGTTGCTGGCAGAATTATTCTAGTGTCCTTGCTTTTAAGGTAGCTGGATATTAGAGAGGGCGAGCTTGTCTTTGCCTCAGCCTGTGAAATGCAGGGATTGTGAACCACCAGGCCTGGCTATTATTGCATGCTTTCTTCTAACCTCACTTTGGGGAAAGATACTTACTGAGGTTACTAGCTTCTTGTAGTTTAAAAAGCCCCTTGATGAGTTAAAAATATGTAATTTTATATAAAGTATGTTGAAATCAATCTATTATCATCGTTTTACAATATGCAGTTTTACTAACAAAACATTAAAGGGCTGGCCAGATAGCTCAGCAGATACAAGTGCTTAGGCCGATTCAGGGGCCAGGGTTTGGTCCCCTTTGTGTGGGGCGCTGCGGGGGTGGGGCAGGGGAGGGGACTGAGAAGGCAACTGAGACTGGGCCGTGGCACACGCCTGTAATCCCAGCACCTGTAATCCCAGCACTTGGGAGGCTCAAGGGAGGATCACTACAAGTCTGATCTGTGTAGCGAGACCCTGTAGACCCTGTACTAAATACATAAAAATAAAGATAAAAAATAAAGCAACAAAAAAAAGAAATCAAGTAGTGAGAAAGCAAAAGGCTGGGGGTGATGTAACTACTAATTTTATAAATAAAACAATACAGGTCTTGGGAAACACAAATCTCCAAAATGATGCAGTCGGCTCACGACAGAGCTGAAGTTCCACCTCGGGCTCTAGAACTCCTAATCCAGCGCTATTCCTGCTATTCTAGGCTGTGGTGGGGAGGAGGGCAGGGACACTGCAAATGCTTTCTGAAACATTTAGTGAAGAAATGGGAAGCCAAGGAATGCTTCTGTCAACATTACTTCCTTTAAGACAATGAAAGCTTTTCAGACCTAGGGGAGACGCTGGGCTTCATATCTGGCACTTGGTGCTGCTTTTGATTTCACTCCTTAGAATATCTCTGTGGCCACGTGGAGTATGCTTAGGCGTCACCAGCAGCGAACGCCTGCACTCTCTTGGGAACTTTCGTATAACATAGAGTACTAAGCAGCCTACCAATGATGTGGAGCGAGCCCCTGAATGACGGCATAGAATTTTCATCAGGTGGGATACTAGAATGGAGATTATATACTGTACTATAAGCTTTTAGACACATCAGGTCTACAGAAATGAATTCCTCTTGTCAACCCAGGGTAATAATAATGGAGTTTAAAATAGGTTAAAAGTATAAGAACCAAATGTAGTTCTACTTATGTTGCGAAATTACTTAAAATTCATAGCTTTTCTAGTTTATTTTAAATTAGCTTTTCTACTTTTTAAAGAGGCAGTATCCATTAGGAGCACTAGGCTTTTCCTGCGTCGTTTAACAAAAACAGAGATTATCATAAATGCATCTCTATGTCTCTTTGGTTTTAAACTGATTCTGCACATTACACATGGAGTGCCCGGTGTGTCTCAGTGCAAGAGCACACGTATAGCAGGCACACGGTCCTGGGTTCAATCTGTGGCACCAAAAAAGTATAGCTAGCAAAATATTTTTTCTTGAGACGATTTTGCCATGTACTTCAGACTGGCCTCAAACTCCCTCTGCAGTCCAGGCTGGCCTTGAACTCACAGTCGTCCTCCTGCTTTGGCCTCCCAAGCGCTGAAATTATAGGCATTTGCTCTTGCTCACTTTCCCACGCAGTGCCCAAGTCGGAGTTATTTTACATTGCTCACTTCTTCTCAACCTTACATCTCACCACGAAAGATATGGGCTGTTACTGTATTCCAGACTTCTCTGCAGTCTGGGATTTTCCTTCCATCCCTGCTACACAGGTGCTCCAGTCCGAGCCCCTGGAAATGGCCTTTCTCAGCCCTCCAGGCTCCAGCGCTGCTGCCTGTACCTGTCGGCTCCAAGTACAACCGACACAACTTCTCTGCGGAGTGCTGCTGTCCCGTTCCCCTCCTCCCACATACGAGGGGCAGACACAGGTGATCCGGTCCCACCAAAGGTGCAGTCCCCATCATTCTTCTTGTGATCAGCCCTTTGTTAAGGCGGCAAATCACCCCTCCACACGCTCGCGTGACTCAGTTTTGCCTCGCTGCTGTTCAGGGGTTTTCACGACAAGCATCTCCGGGAAGTTGTTGTGCTTCTTGTACACTCATAATCCTGCCTTGAGTAGCAGGGACGCCCCGTGGAAACAGGCCTTGTTCACACTACGTGAACCAGACTCTGGCATACCATAAGTGGTGAGCAACCCCCGGGGTGGAAACACCCCTTTCTCTATGCCGTTCTCTGAGGTAGGAGTTTCCTACATTGGTAAAAAGCCATCATTATGATTTGCTGGTGAGACGCTATTGTGCTAAGATGGCACAAGCCATATACTTAAGTATTCCTCCACTGTTGGTCATTTAAATTATTATCAACTTTGAAACAGTACCTGCCCCGACATAGTGACAAAGGAAGCCATAGCCATTTCTCTTCTTTTCAATTATTTTCTCTTGATAAATTCTCTAGAATAGAATTACTAAGTCGAAGTGAAAAATAGCTGTTTTAACTCAAAATAGAAAAACTAGTGTCTCACCGCATCAAGATTCTCCCTGGAGTAATGAGATAAGAAGTCAATTTTAGAAAGAGAGAGCCATATAATTTGGCATCACGTATGCCAAGCACTGTTCTAAGTTTCTGTGTTACACGAGTGGGGACAAGAGTGCTTCGGTGGAGGCTGTGCTCTCCCGGGGTTTGGGCAATGACACTACAGTAACAAGGAATGCCATTAAATGAGCACGTGGCACCACACATGAAGAGCACTGTGTACTGTGGCAGAAAGAAAAGGAACTGGACTAAGGACTGCTAGCCATGGGTGGGCTTTCCAAACTTGACCTCACTGAAGAAGTGACTAGTGAACAGACACAGGGAGGTGTAGGCTACACAGACCCTGCCAGAGCGAGGGATGCATGTGACAGGGTGAGGGACAAGGACCAGGGAAAGACTACAGGGAGCAGGCTGTGGAGACCCGGGACAGCTACAGGCAGCACAACGTGATTGATTTAAACATGCCTAGCTGTAATGAGATATAATTCACACACATACAAATGCATTTAAAATGCCCCATCTTGGCAAAGGTGGCTGTGACACAACGGGAAAAGGAAGAATTCACTAGAAAGAGATAATGATTTTAAATACATATGCAATGAATGTTCATCTGTTCAACTTCATAAAACAAAAACTACTGGTCATAAAAAGACAGCTACACAAACATACTACAGATACCGATATACTATTGACACTAACACAACCACAGCAGGGAATTCAATATTCCACTCTCACAAACAGGTCAACTAGACAAAAAATTGCCAACAACAACAAAACAGAGTTAAACCACACCACTGAACAGTATTAACAACAGACTGTCTCATGCAACAACAGAGTACTCCTATTTCTCAGCAGCACATTGAACTTTTTCCAAAATACATCATACCTGAGGTCATAAAGCATGCTTACCGAACGGTGAAAGAACTGAGACGAGCCCTGCAGACTGCTGGATCATCATGAAATGAAACTAGAAACTGATACAAAAGAAACCACAGGAACTCTGCAAACACACGGAGATTAAATAATACATTAATGACTAATCCATATGTAACAGAAGAATTCAGGGAAGAATAAAGTTCCTAAAGTCAAGTGACGATGACAGCACAGCACACAAGCACCTATGGAACATGATGAATGCAGCTGTAACAGGGAGGGCTGTCGCTGTGAACGCTCTATACTCATTTCAAGAACTGAGAAGCCACAGATAAATAACCCAATGATGTGTCTCAGGGTCCTAGAAAAAAACAATCCCAAGCCAAAACCAGTAGAAGGAAAGAGATTAAGATCAGAGCAGAAATGAATGAAACTGATATAAAGAATCAGTGTATCAGAGTCAGTCCTATGAAAGGATAAAAAAGTTTCTTACTAAAAAGAGAGCAAGTAAAACCCAATACAATTAGAAGTGACAAAGTTCTTTAATTTTTTTTGGGGGGGAAGTCTGATTATTCTGGAGTTCTTAATATATTCTAGATAGTAGTCCCTTTTTTGAGATGTAGTGAAAATTTTTTCCACTCTGTAGGTTGTTTTCTTCATTCTGTTGGTGGTTTGTTTGTTGTGTAAAAGATTTTTAATTTGGTGTGATCCAAGGTGCTGATGTCCTGTAATATTTCCTGTAAATCAAAGTTTTGTTCTTAAAATCTTTGCCTATATCTGTGTCTTCAAGCATTTTACCTATTCCATCTTCCAGAAGATTAAGTGCTTCTGTTTTAATATGTAGATCTTTGATCTATTTCAATTTTAGTTTAGTACACTGTGAAAGACATGGATCTAGGTTTAATCTTCAGCATGTGGAAAGCCAGTTTTCCCAGCATCATTTACTAAAATAGCTGTCTTCCTTCCAGTCCAAGAACGGACATCTGAAATGAAGAGCCGCTTCTCAGATGAAGAAGTGCGAACATCAATAAATATATGAAAAATGTGCAATATCACTGATCCTTTGAGAAATTAAAATTAAAACAACACTGAGATCTACTTCACTTCAAAAAGAATGACCTCTTAAGATCAAGCATTAAACCAATAGCTCATGAGCCTATGAGGAGAAAGGAGCCCTTCTCTACTGTTGGTGGGAGAGCAAATGGGTGCAACCACTGTGGAAATCAGTATGAAGATAAGGAAGGAAGGAAGGAAAGA
>NDGM011188698.1:0-10610 GCA_002564305.1 Octomys mimax
GAAAATTATAGGTCAAAGTGATGGGATTGCAGGAAACAGCCACAATTTAAGAATGCAGGTACTTTTTAGGAGCAGGACCACACAGACAGTGGATTGTTCTCTAGACTCTCAAGGTGTGTACTTTTGCTAACGTCTTAATTTTAGCCTCATGTAACCCACTGTGACCTTTTAATCTGCAGAACTATAAGCAAATTTTGCATTTACTATTCACACACATGCATTTTTCAGCCTCAAAATTTGCAGCATTTTGTTATAGCAGCAATGGTAAACTCCTACAATAAACTGAAATCCAAAAAATACCAACATTAAAAGTTCGTTTGAAAATACAAAAAATAAACATTTTCTAAACTATCAACATGCTGATGTAACATGTTCTAATTATGCCTCTTATACATTACATATCTGATAACTCTTAATAACAATGAATTGACAAATTAACTAGAGAGAAACAAAATCAAAGAACAAAAAGTTCACAGACACTAATATTTCTAAAAAGTGACTTGACAATTAGATAATGGTGGGTACTTTCTTCTCTTTCACTCTTCCTTGAAGCTTATGATTCTGATAAAGGATCTTTCATCAAAGGAACAAAAACATAATAGGAACAGTGATGAAAAATCATTGTTAATCTTTATATTAACTTGTCTTCTAAAAGCACAATTCATGAATTCACTTCCAAAAGTCCAATGTCCATGAAATGTTCTTCTCTCAAAAAGTTCTGAAATCTAAATCTTGAAACAAACAAATGAGAAGATGGTCCTAAAAATGCATTTTCTTAAATAGAATGAAAACACAACTGGAGGCTATCTCTCGACCTGTTTTGTGTTGTTATAACAAGATGCTGGAGATTGGTATCATATTCCTTACAGATCTGGAAGTTGGGAAGCCCAGTGTTAAGGTGCAAGCATCTGACTAGTCCCTTATTGCTGTGCCATGTATGGAGGAAGATAAGAGGGAAAGAAAGACGAGAGCCAGAGGTTGAGGAAGCTGGGAAATATGAAGGGGCAGAGAAAGAACATGTGTCGGTGTACATTTGTGAAAGCAGAATTTTCAAACTTGCTTTCATAGTAAAAGAAAACCCTACTCTCCCAATAATGAAGGTTAAGCAAGTCTGCTGTCAGAGTCCTCATGATCTAGTCACTCTTGAAAGCCTCATCTTTCAACTCTGCTGCTTTGAGGATTAAGTATCCAACTCAAGAAAACTAAGGACACATGTAAGCTGTAGCACAGGTACTACTTTCCAAATTAGATGTGAACCAGGAGTACTAAAGAAGCCCAGTACTGTGATGAGATGAAACGTTGGTTGACCACTTATCTGGAATGTTACTCTTGGTTGTGAATATGGAAAGTGGAGCTACGTGGCAAAAGTAGGATGCTTTGTGCATACAACACACAACAGGATCTTTGTAATACCACTATACCTTTCCCCAGGGGCCCACTCATATTCTCTAGGCTGCCTTTCATCACAGGGTGATTTTATCCTTTTTCTTGAAAAATCTTATACAATCAAGGTTGGTTTTGTTGCCTCTATTTATCAGATTAATTGCCACCCAACAGAAAGTCCTTATTATGTTGGTAATTAGGTGCACATAGTCCATAGATACTCATGTGTTCAAGGTATACTGTAAAGAATCTTGCATAATCTTGTGTAACTATGTTAATCTGAGAAACAGGTTTGATGATAAAAATAGATAATATTACAACCATTGTTAATTAGCTGGTCTTGTTTTGAAAATCTATAACATATGTATTGTTGTATGTTACCCTATCTCTGTCTTTGCTTCTGCTATTTGTTTTTGCTTCTGTTTTTATTCTTCAAAATAAAATAAAATAAAACATTTTTAAAAATTTTATTTTTGGTACTGGGGATTGAACTCAGGACCTTACCCTTGCCAGACAGGCACTATACTGCTGAGCTGTAAACCCAGCAATATGTACAGTAAAGAGAAAGAAGTTGCTATCCTCGTCTCTTAAAAATTTATTTATTTATTATTTAATTAATTTTATTTTCCATCTCATCCCTACTGGGCCATTAACATGAGGCAAACAAAAAGATATTGTTGCTAACAGATACATTCTTATCCTTCTGCTAGTTAATCTAATCAACAGTTCATCACTTCTGAAAAACACCTTCCAAGCATGGTGCTGTCCTTAGCATGAAGACACTACAGGAGTTGAGGTTGTGCTGCCACCCTGCTGCCTGTCCAACAGCGTGTGGTCCAATTCTCAACAGAGGGAGAGATGCCAGATAGCATTGATGGCATGAATTAGATTTTACTGCTGTTAGTTTTTAATCCTTCATTTCTGGGAATTAAACCCCAAACTTCTTACATCCTAGGCAAGGGCTCCAACATTACTACAGCCCCAGTTCCCTCATATGCTGTAGGCTCTTTAATTCAAATTAAAATACTATGAAATAAACATTATAAATTGTTCTTCTGTATCAAGTTGAAAGACCCACAGTTCATATTTTAAAGGACTAGGTCAGCATCCTGGATCTAGAAAAACTTTTAGCTTTTTCTTTATTTTATCTTATGATTACTTTGACTATATTTATGTTTAGAATCAGTGTGGCTATTTAAGGATCTTTATAAGTTGTATACTACCATCCTAAATTTATATTTTTATACATGTAAATAATGCAAAAATAAATATGTAATGTGTACTATTTTTATTTCTTGACCTTTCTTGATTTTAGTGGTAAATAGTTCCTTAAGCCTTTTATAATGCTTATGTAATATTCTATAAGCTGGACAACTCTATCAATTTATATATTTGAAATAAAATTTCAGAAAAATAAATTATCTTTATCTCCTGTAAGTTGTAGAAATATCCATAATAGGGAACATGTATGACTGAATCTCATCCTTATAGTCATCACATATTTACATTTATTTCTTATTATAGTTATTTTGACAACTATTTATTTTCCTGAGTAGTGCAGCAACATAAATGAAATAATAATTTCTATTCTAGTGGCAAATAAAAGTATTTGAAATAAAATTCTCATATTTGAGCCTTGATGGATTATTAAATCGGAGCTGGCAAATAGCCTTTTTTCATGCTTAACTCCAGCTGATTTGAGGATGACTCTGAGGTCATTTTCAACCTGAGAGAAAGAAGGCGCATTGCTAGGTCAATAATATCTAGTATTGGGATCTAATTTCCTAGACTGAAAAAAAGGTGACAGGTAAAATTCGTGTCATGTATTTGCTTTCTTTACTCTAGATGGTTGGTTAAATAATGCCATAGATGTTCTCTTCTGCAAAACTCAGTTTATCTATTAGGAAAGAGCAAACTGATTAACATATCTCTTATTAATTATAAAAGCAGAGATTCATTTTGTCAGAAAAAAAGTACTGGAAAGTTTAATATCAAAGGTCTCAGGGAAAGAAATTACTTTAATGAAATGTACTTTAAATTTCAATGTCATACCCTAAATTCATGATTGAAAAGCTAAGAAGTAAAAGACCAGTCATAACCTCACATTTTTACCAAAGTCTCACTGACTTTTTTTTAATCAAACTTTTCAAAAAGTGGGGAGAGCAGAAGCTGGCTTATATTTTAAGAATTGGCATATCATAAACCATTATTCTTCACTTAATGTCTTTATAATAAAAACTCTACTGTAGTAAAATCCTTTCTAGTTTGGGCCTTTAGTGCTGCAATTTCCACCATGAGTTCTCAGTTGAAAGTATACTGGAGGAGGTAGACAAATGCCATTTTTATCAAACCATAATTCTCTGACTGCCAAAAAGTCATACAGTTTGTGATAGTTTCCTATTATTATTGTGAAGTTTGATGTTAAAGCTTATACTTCATAATAAATTAAAAATAGACAGTAATACAGTACAGCACAAAGTTATAAAAATAACCGTTATAAACTATGAAGAGTCTAATATCCACACCAAGCTTCTCTAGAAGGATACCCACAAATCTCTTTTTAAAAAATGGTGTGATCCCCAGCATGCTGTGCCAGCCCCACCCCCAGGGTGCACTGAGAGGGCAATTGAGACTGGTGTGGTGGCGCATGCCTGTAATCTCACAGTTTAGGAGACTGAAAACAGGAGAATCACTGTGAGTCCGATCTGGGTAGTGAAACCCTGTAGACTCTGTACTAAAATACATTTTTTCAAAAAGAATGGTATTAATTCATAATCTTGGTTTCTATTCTTAAGGTTATATTAGTAGTGAAATTATTTCAATAATGAAAATTTTAATTCCCTTAATTTCTATTGTGCTATTTTAAAAATTTGGATAAATGTGAGGTGTAATGAAATATATGATGAATGTTCAAACTTTAGAAGTTTATTACAGTAAAGGACACATTGCTGTTAATCCCATCAAAATATCTCTGCCCCATTCAAATGCCTTTATTTCTTTGATCTTGCCACTTTCTGAAGCAGCTGGAAAAGTTTTCCTCCAGCTCTTTAGTAGGTGGGATTAAAACATGCAGACAGTGATGATGCTGCAAGCCGTACAACGAAAGGCAGGACAGTGCTGCAAGTTGTCCTTGCCCACTTATTTTGGGTCCAGCACTGTGTGACTTCTGGATTTTTCCAAATATCCAAATGACTATTGAAGGTAAAGGTTTTCAATGAATTCAGTATATTGAAAAAACCCATGACATGGCAACTAATGACATTTATGAAAAAAAGACTTCCAGAACTGCTTCAGAAAGTGGCAAAAGCTGGGGAATAAGTGTTTTTCAAATGAGAGAGGGAATTTTGAGGGGAACTAATGTCTTTTACTATAATTATTTAAACATGATTTTTCAACCACACCTCCTATATTGTGAGTTAAAACCAAATCTAGAGTTTGTTTATTCATTCATTTTTTGTGTCTCTGCCAAACTGCCCCAGGCTGTAATGAATGAAGGCTCTTTGAAAGCTATCTAAGGTCAGCTTCCATTACATGCATTTGAATTTGTCACCATCTACCAAGTACATCCATTCATACCTAGATCCCACCCTGCGCTGAAATCTACCTATGTGCTTACTATGGGCTAAGGCAATAATCTACATTGACAATAAATATTTTAACCCTCATCTTAGGCAGGCAAATGACCAAGGTTAAAGAAACATAATCTCATCCTTCACAAGTCTCAGACCCTTTTGTCCACCTAGAGTTACTCTTATATTGATTTTTCTTCCAACTCCCACTGACACTACCAGACTTCATTGAGGCAGAACACCCCCTGGCCATACAAGAATATCATCATTTTCTGTTATACAAAATAAAGTCATCTCAGGTAAGAGGAATTAACTGTGAGGTTATTCATTGCTTTAAAACAGAAATACCAATGTTACCTCAAAATCTGACTTCCCCTACAGTGCTCTAGTGTCATTTCTCTTGGCTGAATCTCGCAGCTAAACTATTCTGAACTCCCCAAACACTCTGAATACTTTTATTGTCTTGTGATATTAAGTCTTAATCAACTGTACTTTTCTGCCATCTTTCCCTTTTTATCGTTTTAATGAGTATTTTCTAATCTCTGTCTTACCTCGATCCCTGGGTCAATATTTTGCTTTCTTTTTTTTTTTTTTGGTTCTGTTAGGAAAAACTATGAAACACTTGAGATGGCAAACTAAAATTAATGTGAGGCTCTTAGTAGAAATGTGAGCATTATCTACTGGCTGTTTGGAGCTATGTCAATCTATGTCAATTGAATATCTTTGACTAGATTACTTTACAACTTTGTAAACCATAGGAAGCTAATCGCAGTGCAAATGATTATGGCCATAGAAATACAAATAAATTTGTTCTTTGGAGATACAATTGAGTTTTGTCTTTAAAAAGATGTCTTCAAACATGTATTTTATTGTCCTAGAGGGGTAATAAACCATTTGATATCTATTAACGAAATCAAATCTTTAAGAGCAGTTCTTTTCTGTGGATATAAAATTTTTAAGTGGTTTGAGCAAATACAGGAAAGTACTTGCGTTGCCAGACAACCTCTTATTCCACATTTGTTAGGAAATTCACTTCTCTTTGAGTGATTTGCTTCTGTATCGGTGATATATATGTTGCATGCATGCTGTCTATCACACAGATCTCTGTATGTGTCCATAGAATTTGAATTCTACTTTGAACCAGCTTTAAAACATTACTGGTTCATTAATTCATAAGCTAAGTAAAATATATCTGTATGATAGTCACAGATGAAGAATTTTAGAAATTATATTTAATCAGTTTTGGAAACATAGAGAGATAAACTCAATAGATTACTCTGAAAAGTCAGGTCATTAGAGATGTACACTTCATGGACTATTTAAATCTAGCTTTTGAGCCGGCCAGATAGCTCAGTGGATTAAAGCACCTGCAAGCAGGCACAGGGGCTGGGAGTTCTATCCCCAGGCTTGCCATGCTGGCCCCACGGGGTATGGTGGTACATGCTTGTTGTAATCGCAGCTCTTGGAAGGCTGTAAACAGGTATCTGATCTAGTAGTGAGACTCTGAACACTCTGTAGACACTTCCTTAAAATATCAATCAATCAATCCAGCTTTCTTTACCCTACTGAATAAATCTCCAGGTGACAAAGTTTAAACTTTGCTTACATTGTTTCTCTGCTTTCTCCTTTATAATAAGTGTGTGTGTGTGTGTGTGTGTGTGTGTGTGTGTGTGTGTAGTTTGCAAGTCCAATAATTTATTCCACACTGGTGACAATGATTAGAAAATTGATTTCATAGTATGACTTTCTGATGACATGTGTATAGGTGTTAGTAGAAACACATTCACAGTTGAGTGAAAAATGGCAGGAAATTGTGTGTGTATTTTCTACTTGTGCCCCTTTGTGTGCTTAAATCAGTTAGAATTTTGTGCTCTCTGATAATGAAAACTGCATACAGATATTTGAATAGGTGAGACTTTGTGTTTCTGTGTTTGCATTTGATTTTTAAAGAAGTAGTGAACTGAGGTCATATGCTTTTTGTGTATATCTCTGTGTCTTTATCCTTGAAATTGAAAAAGAGCTTAACTTCTCATTATATTCTATGTAATGCTTGCCTATTTATGGCTGAATTTAATAAATTAATTTTAAAGTCTCTTCAAGAAAGAATTCTCTTTTCACTGCTTGTTAGGCTGAACCTCTCTCTTGACTGAACTGGAAGGATCTATGACTTTGCTTATCTTTGATTAGGACGCATTACAATTGCAAATAGTAAAAACTGATAATGATAAATAGTATTTTTCTCTGCTGAAATAAAAGCAAGTTTTTACATTAGAGATTCAATCAATATATGTGTTATAGGAACATTTAGTCAAAAGGTTGTATACTTCCAGTTAATTTACATCTATAAGAATATCATCCCAAACTTCTTGAATGGGTTGCATAACTCTATCTAAATCTACAACTCCACTGTCTATTCTTCCCCAAGCTTTAATGTCTTACATGAACATATCAGTCAATAAAATAAAAAAATTGACGTGTATTCATTTTCTATTTCAATGAGTCATGTTTTTAAGTTTTAAACAGTTACATCTTATCAGCTACCTCTGCACTTTGTTCACTGTCCTGCATTACGTGAGTATTGCTCTGTCCCTTCTCACCAAACTATCATGTCTTAAGAGGATGTGTGATTCTCATATGAAAAAATATAGAGGACTGGAAAGATAGTTCAGGGGCATAAGTGCCTGCCTAGCAAAAGCAAATCACGGGTTTAATACTCAGTAACTCAGGCCATGCCAACCCCAGAACCCGGAGTCGTGGGGCTGAGACATAAGAAGCATCACTCTGAGCCTGACCTGCATAGAGTGACTGTATATAGTAGGTACTAAAATAATACAGTTCTTATTAGAGAAAGGTTGTAGGACCTGTTAAGGCATCAGGTGAAGAAACGATATGTAAGATACTTGAGTGAGTGATTAAATTTTTTGGTCACTGACTGTATTATATTACTGAATTGATTATAAGTAGGCATTCTTATTTATTTATTTTTAAATCAGAATTCATGCAAAAATGTTTGAAATTTTAAATACCTGAATACACTTCAACCACTACCTCAGCAACAAATTTTATTGTGGAAAAATTTTTTGTAATGTTTTATCTTTGCTTTTGTTATGTTTCAGGTAAAATTTTTCGATGTATACTTGATATTTTTTCTTGAACTTCGCTCTTCTACTATAGAGATTATTTTATCAGTTTTTAAAATTAATTTCAAAATTTATTTCTTATTCTTCTTACTATAAAGTAACTGCATAGTGCTCTACATGTACTACCTCTTTCTTAGAAAATGTTAAATTAATTAACTTTGAAAAATTTTCCTGCTAAAATAAAAAATCATAAAAGATATGCACAAAACTGTGACAATATCCCTTGTACAATTCTCTACTGTGGCATAGCTAACTCATAAAATTAATCAATAACTGTCTATAATTCCCATAGAAGTTGGAGTATTTACATACTAAACATATAATTTGAAGTTTCTATTTAAAGAATCTTACATTGTTTTCATTTGGAGTAATTCTTGCAGAAATTGTAGAGCATTTTTATGGTTGCTGCATGTGTTTTACGGTAGTATGTTTCGAATCGTTCAAAAGCGAATGCTTTCTATAAGTTTTTAGACAATTAAGCACAAAATTTTCAAAGTCACAAACTTTTCTCCTTAAGATAAATTAGGGAAGAATACTGCTCATTTACACACGAACTCATATGCTACTTAGAGTTAAAAATACATTAGGAAGTAAAATTAAATTCAACTCATAATGATAAAGTCTTGTCTCTGAACATTGAAGTAATTCAGTATATGAAGAAATGTGATCCAATTTTGGCAATCTAGAGCATGACCATTGAACTTTCTAAATATTTATGGATATTAATAGCTATTCCAAGTGCAGAATTCTTGGGGAAAGTAGTTCAGATATTTTAAAAGTATAAAAGAAAGTCATCCAATTCATCCATCACTTCATATGTTTTAAAGTCAACTCTTTTGGATACTTTGATAAGCATTTACTGCATAGAGTGCAGATTTTAAAACAAGATGGGAATTCCACAATAAAGTATACTGTAGTCCTTTTTGAGAATTTGCGCATTAACTCTTTCTCATCTTGCAAGATGGTGTCAAAAAAGCAGAGAAGCCAGACACTAAAGAGAAAAAACTCAAAGTCCAGAAGGCTGCTGCCAGTGGTACTGGTAAAAAGGATAAGGTGAATGCAAAATGTCCAAGAAGGGGCATCCCCACTACACCCAAAACCTGTCCTGGTTAGAGGAATTGGTAGATACTCCCAATCTGCTATGTGTTCTAGAAAGGCTTTGTACAAGAGAAAGTACACAGCTGCTAAATCAAAGGTTGAGAAGAAAAAGAAAGTTCTTGCTATGATCACAAAACCAGTTGGTGGGGACAAGAAAAAAGGAACCCTGGAGGTTAAGCTTCGAAAAATGCCTAAATACTACCCTATTGAAGATATGCCTTGAAAGCTCTTCAGCCACGAAAGGAACCCTTAAGTCAGCACATGAAGAAAGTTCAAGCTAGCATCACTCCAGGCACCACCTTGATCATCCTCACCGGACATCACAGAGGCAAGAGAGTGGTCTTCCTTAAGCAGTTGGTCAGTGCCTTGTTGTTTGTGACTGGGCCTCTTAGCCTTAATCGTTTTCCTCTACAAAGAACACACGAGAAATTTGTCATTGCCACCAAAAATTGGTATCGGCAAAGTAAAAATCCCCAAACATCTCACTGATGCTTACTTCAAGAAAAAGAGGGGCCAGGGTGATGGCTCAGTGGAATAAGTGCTTCCATGGCAAGCATAAGGGCCTGAGTCCAATCCCTGGTTTTGAAAAAAAAAAAGAAAGAAAAAGAAAAGAAAAGAAAAGAAAGAAAAGAAAAAGAATCTTCAGAAACCCAGGCACCAGGAGGGTGAGTTCTTTGACACCGAGAGAGATACTAGATTTCAGAGCAGCGCAAGGTGGATCAGAAAGCGGTAGGGTCACAGATTTTAGCAAAAATCAAAGCTGTTCCTCAGCTCCAGGGCTATCTGTGATCCATTTTTGTTCTGACAAATAGAATTTATCTTCATAAATTATTATTCTAAATTTCTTACTAAGAACCTATTAAAATAACTGATACATAAAAGTACAGAATTTACACATTGAAAATTAAAAATAACAACAGTATTCCAAACTCATTTTCCTTGCCAGTTTCTGCAAAACTGAAATAGACACTATACACAAGTGGAGTTTGAGCAAAAAATAAACAATTAAGATTTATGATGTTAATCTATCCCTCCAGACAATAGAATTTCATGTTTCCATATATGAAACAGGAAAGTAATCTCACTAATGCAGTAACTACTGGATTCTAAGTACTCCCTCCTTGCTTATGGACTCATGCTCCTATCTGTCAATCTCCCTTGCTCTACACACTCCCTTCCTTCCTGCATTGTCCCTGCAAGCGCTAGTTACCTTGGTCTCTTGAAGTCTTCCTATCCTCCAGTCAGGGATGCATTCAGCACTCCATAGCTTGCTCATCCTTGAGGGCAACCTCGAAATTATTTCAAAAAGAAGGGGGTGGTGAATGAAGGCAGGAGACAGGAAAAGGAAGGTTGTGGGACTGTCCTGCTACAAGGTTGTATATGGTTAGATTTCTGGACTTATGTGTAAAAATAAGAATTA
>NDGM011188701.1:0-11541 GCA_002564305.1 Octomys mimax
ACTCAGACCCTTGCACTTGCCAGGGAAGCGCTTATTCCACTGAGCCATCTCCCCAGCCCTGTATTTTCATTTTTAAACATTAGTGTTTTTAATCTGGTTTTTAAGTCCTAGAGACGGAGAATATTCCTAATGTTTTATATTCTCTGTATTGTAGTATGACTCAGGCTCTAACCCATGTACAATTTTTACTCTCGGATATATTTTTAGTATAAGCTGACTGAACATAGGCCTCCTTCTGCCTATGGCGCCCTGTGTGCTCCTGGGGAAGCATGAGGGAGATGGGAGGAGTCATCTAGTGGAGGCCTTTCTGCTGGCTCCCTGCTCCCATGGGGCTGCCTCTGCCTTGCGTGTCCCAGCTGTCTCATTGAAAATAATGTAAGAATTGGTGCTCACCAGAAGATATTTTAAAACATTTTATGTCTTAAAGGATCTATTAAAACATCCCAGAAAGACATAAACCAAAATAATGAGTGTATAGTCCTGATCTCTGCATTGTGAATGTCCAAACACACACATACCCATTTTTAGAAACAGGAAACATTTTGAACCTTTTAGTGCAGTCCCCTGAAGTGCACCCCTGCTCCTGTACCACCGTCACCAACATCAGAACTTTTCATCATCCTGAGTAGAAGCTGTGTACCCTTCCCAGCCCATGACCAAGATTCCTTTTCCTGTCTTCACTAAATTTGGCTGTCTGTGTACTATGTGGAAGAGAAACTACAATATTTGTCCTTTTCGTCTGGATTGTTTCACTTAGCATGTCTTCAGGGTTCACGCATGTATAAACGTGTGTGCATGTGTGGGGGTGAACAGCACTCCATTTATGAATGTGTCACTTGCATTTATCCATTCATCTGTTGGTAAACATTTGGTATATGTGCAAAGGTCTTCATTCTTCTTGTGTGGGGTACTAAGGCTTGGACTCGGGGTCCTGCACCAGGCAAAGTCTGCCTACATAGAGTTGAGCAGCATCCTTAGTCCCACATAGCTTTTTTTTTTTTTTTTTTAAGTAACTGAAGTGTGTACTTGGCTTTGTAGTTTAAAAATGTTAACCTCTCTGGAAAACCTCGAAGATAATGAACAGGTATCACTGGGCTTCATTTCCACAAGTGCAGACTAAGATTCTGGAAGATCGTAGGCTTGCAAATAAGCATCGCTGTTCATCTCCGTGGCCAGGACTTGGCACTCCAACTCCAGCATTCTGACTTTGACACTCCTTTGGGTGGTGCCTGATTTACATGTTAAAGGTCCTAAAGGTTGGTATTCATTTAAATCCCTGTGGTTTTTTCCTACCTTTAACTCGAGGAGCTTCCTGGCTATTGGTGTTCCATGGTGTGGCACCATCTCAGCTGTCATAGGTCATTTACAGTCCTTGCCTACCTCTCATCATGTGACCATCCAAAGCCTTAGTCATTTCCTGAGTACCTCCTGGAGAGAGAGGAACAGGTGTCACTCCTAGCTTACATCTGTGGGGGCCAGTGACTAGACATAAAGTAATATGAAAACTGACCAGGAATAACCTTTTAAAGTTCTGATTATTATAGAACTAGTACAAAAAAAGAAATCAAAAATTCCTGGTGAGGCTCAGCACACACTTTCCTTGGGGTGGAGTAGGGGTTCCTAGATATCACCTCTAGGCCATTAGTCACTATCTTTGTGTTGCCAGCAGCCTGGAGACTCTGCTGAGAATTGTCTTTTGTACAGAGCACAGACCAGAACCACAGCTCAGAGACTGGATTGCTCGGTATGAAAGTGGAGGGCTGTGCTCAGTTCCTGCAGCGAGAGTAACTCGTCTCCCTCTCACTTCCAGTGAGTCTCAGGGTAGTGTTCACATTGACTCGAATTTCTGCCCTTGGAACTGTAAGCTTCGTGTATTCATAAACCAGAGCGTCCTGATGGACTGGTGCTGATCAGCTGCCCTTTTCTAGACACACCTGCTCTTGCAGGCACCGAGGAGGTGCCCTGTGAGAACTGGGGCGTGACTCGGCCCCATCAGCACTCTGTGCACACCCTGCTGGATCCTGATCCAGGCTCCGGAGATGTAGAAAGCAGCCTTGTTTCTGCTTCAGCTGCCCACTACCAGGCAGTAGTGCAGACCCAAGCTGTCTAAATGTTTTATTAAAGACAAGCTAGAAATCTGGATCTTTTTTTCCGCTGACTTCTCCCAAGTTTTAAATATTGACAACTAGTTTTTTTAATTGAGCTAAAATTTACTATCTTAATCATGATAGTTGAAGTACTAAATCATTAAATATCTCATTAAACCTCTTTATGCTGTTGTGCAACCGATTTCTTGGGCTCCTCTGCTCTTGAAGAACTGCAGCCCCGCACCTGGCGGAGAGCAGCTCGTGGTTTTCCTCTCTCTGACCTCTGCAAAGCAGCGCTCTGCTGTCTCTGATCATGGGTAGGGCTGCCTGCAGGAGCTTTCTCTATGTGACTGCCTTATTTCATTCAGCAGAATGTCCTCAAGGTTATTCTTGTGGTAGCATGTGTCAGTATTTCCTTCCTTTAAAAGGCTAAAAAGTATATTCATTTGTGTGTGCGCGCGCGTGTGTGTGTGTATGTATGTATGTCAGGGGGTTAATCTACTCATCCATTGGTAGTTACTTGGGTTGCTTGACAACTAGTTTTTGGAATGATTTAAAACACTGTGTCAACTAAACAAAACATTTCTTATGTGGCTGAATTTCGTACATGGTATCAACTGTCAAATATGGATAATAAAAACACATGGTTGTTATTATAAACTCATTGCTGTAGTTCATAAAGCCCTTGAAAATGCAGAGGATAAAGTGGCCCTGGAAATCCCACAGAACTACTTAACGGCTTGCCTAGGTAAAAACTTACGGAACATTAGAAGAGATTTTTTGTGGCAGTCGTTTCTCATATTTAATACTCATGTCTAAAACCCTAATACTGTTTGGTACCAGTCAAGTACTAGGAAACCAGCATATGCTCAGGACCCAGACTGGGCACTAAGCCTGTGTGTAATGAATGCATACATCTCATATCACTGTTGTGCACTGCTGAAGAAATGAAGTATGTTGGCAAATTGGCAAGCCGGAGCACAGCATGGCATCTTCCAGCCACAATCCCTGCTCACCTGTAAGAATCCCCAAGCTCAGTTGTGTGAAGGGCTGCATTATGCGGGGCCCTGATGTGATTATGTTTCAGGATCTCCCTGACAGACCATAACAAGGAATCACCCAGAGTGCAGATGTAGCAAGGGCTCTCCAAGCTCCTGCGCACCAATATGCGTGTATATCAAAAGCAGGTGTGTGTCAAGCCAGTAATTATGTTATTTTCATTACTGTAAAGCAGGAGATGAGCACCAGAGAGCTGGGGCGAAGTACCTGGCCTCACTGCCAGCAAGTGTGGCTCCTGCTCCTTCCTAGTCTTGTAGAAGAATCAGAAAAGAGCTGCTCTTCAGGTGGCTGTTTGATCCTTTACCCATCTTTCATGCTAATTGCCTCTCTGGTTTGTCCTTTCTCTGGTAAATAGGTACCCTTGGGCCAGTTCTAAAGATTTCTGTGCTAGTGTTGACATGGATGCTGACAATGGGACTTATATCCTGACATCCCTCTGAAGGAAACATTTAACTGCTGAAGACAATTGCCTGCATCACGTTCAGCCTACATTAAATGGCCGTCTAAGGTGCCCGTGGGATGTGCCATTGCAGCACGAAGACTGCCTGCTTTTCCTACTCCTGCTCCTTTCCTTCCTCCTCCTCCACCTTGAAGCACCCAGTTAGAGTGATGAGATGACGTGGGGTACATTCCATCAGAGCTTTTAGTAGTACAACTTTTCCTAATTTTTAAATTGTAGGTTTTCTTCTGTGCGTATGCCTTCCTGCCTCGACCCATCAGCCTTGCTGCCTGCTGTGCTGGGGTGTGTGGCAGTCCTATCTGTGTTTTCCCATGGCCGGAGAGGGCAAGGGAGCAGTAGGGGCGGGACTGCTGTTGAGTCTAGACTCCTGTGTTCTCTCCAAGTGCAGGTCGATGTAAAGTCATGTAGATATGGTCACAACATGTTAAACCTGTTGAGTTAGGTCATATTAATGGCTTCAGAGGCCCTGCAATCTCGCTTGCTTTTGAGAACTTTCGACTATACGCATCGCTTCCTCAGGGTTGCCTCTTGCTAGATCCCTGAACTCCACAACACAGACACACGGTCCGCGTTCCAAGCTGAATGGAAAGATGTGGCCTTGGGAAGGCAGTTTTTTCTGTTTGTCTCGCCTCCTCTTCCGTTGTCAGTGTGAAATATTTACCTTTATCCTTTGTTGCCATTTATAGTGAATATAACTAGTGCAGAAATCATTTATATTAGCTGAGAAATGGAAACGACTGCTATTTAGTCATTGTTACTGTTCTGGTGACAGCCTCGGCACTTCTTTCCTAGGTGAGCATACAGATGATAGAGGCAGATGTATAACATGGGCATCTACATTAATCTAACTTGCTTTATGTCTTTTTTAAAATTTGAAACATTGTGGCATTTTTCTCTGCCCTGTTAAGGTAACTGCCTCTATCTACTGCGTCAGAGATACACTTACCTGCCAAATGTCCTGCTTGTGGGCTTGTAGGGTGTTCCAGGGATTGTTCCTTAGACAGTGAGGTTATTCAGGCCAAACCCTGTTGTACTACAACAGGTGGGATCTGTGAGACCGGGTTACCCTGGACCCTGAGACTCAACAACCGTGCATATAGATGGCTGCCTCTCTGTGGCTTTTCTTGACTAGTTGTAGTCTTAGGAAATGTTTGCTGGCCGTGAATGTTGTGCGTATTTTTTACTTAAAATTGACATCACAGATTTAGCTATAGCTTATAGATTAACTGAAAGGAAGATGATATTCCACTGATTAAAAATATCAGTTATTCTCCACTAGAGTTAGCCTGTGCCTGATTTAGGCTGCAGCATCTGATAATGAGAAGGAATAAGAAGGATGTCTTAGTTTCTTGCCTTTTTCTCTTGCTCCCTCGTTACTAAGATGTGTTTTACACTGTAATGAATCGTGTGTGCACGTGTACACACCTGTGAGCATGCCCACCAGTGTGTATCGGCTTGTATTGGTGCCCCTTGTTAGTCTCTAAGTTTCAGAGGGACAGAGGAGCCAGTTTCGCCATACTTGAGCAGTGCAGCTAGCCCTGTTTCTTAGGCTCTTAGGGAGCCTGTGTTCTAGATGTGCGGCTGCTGGCTTATCTCTGTTTTAGGTTGCCATCTTGCTTGGGCTAAAGCCTTTGGAACCACATTTCATTCCTGCCATAAATAATGTGGTTGACAGTGAGGGATCCAGAGACTTCGTCTGTTATAGGCATTTAATGATGATAAAACATTAGTGATGCCATTTGAGAGCATTTTTGACAAGTAGTCCCTCTGCTAAAGACCTTGGCTGTAGGGTAGAATACTGTTAGAACATCCAAATGTTAAGCAAATAAATCTTTAGATTGCTATTGAACATGAGATGAGCCTGTGCCTATTTTTAATTTCTCAGGGGACTCAGGAATAACCACTGCATGGTCTACTATTTTTATTTTGATATTTTTTGTCTTCATACTGTTAATAGTGTAAATTGGAAGACAGTTGTCTAGTTATTTCAAGATTTCTACAAGGAATTATTTATAAGGGACTACTTTCTTTAAAAAATAAATTCATTTATTTTTACACCTTCTAATTGTCTCTGTCTTGGCCGGATCTATTCAGCAAACATGAAAAATCAGAATTAGCTGTGGAAGGGTGCCAAGTACAGGGGCAGAAGATGGAAGTGGAAATATCCAAATGGGCATTTGTGAAACGCACTGTGATTTTAAAGGGAAAGTATCTTTAAGATAGATTTGTTCTGCCTTTTCTGTCGTTGTTTCCTTAAAAGATTTGTTGCCTATTTTTGAAGGCTTGTGTAAGGTTGTGTAGCTGGTCCAGACTGCAGGAGGCCACTCGCCCCTCTCCCACTGGCTTTTATTGACCTGGACAGGGTACGGCTTTGAGAGGAGATAGCAATGGAAAGGGAAGTGCAAGAGCCTGGGTGCTCATTTGGCTAGTGGTGCTACATCTGATTCCCCAAGAGCCCAGTCTCCAGTTGCATGAGAGCTTAAATAGTATTAGATATGCTATTTCTGGAAGCTTATTGCTTCTCAAGTGCCGGAACTAGTATCCACCTTAGATTGTGTTTTGTTTTATTGTTTATTTTACTGCTGGGAATTGAACTTGGGGCAATTTCCAAGTGGGGGAAGCATGTACTCTTCCACTGAGCTACAGTTCCTGTCCTTTACATAAGGTAATAATGTCTGTGAAGGCTGTTTGCTTGTTGTTTGTATTTTGAACCTTTATGCTCTTCACGCCAGCCTTGAACTCACTGTGTAGCCCAGGCTTGTTTAAACCCACAGCAATCCTTCTGAGTTGGCTTCCAGAAGTGCTTGGATTACAAGTATGCACCACCATGCCCAGAAGATTGTAACTCATATCAATGTAAAAGCTTAGCATAGGGCCCCATGCAAATAAACACTGGATGACTTCCTCGAACAATAGTAGTATTAAATTGGATCAACTCCTGTTAACTACAAATGAGTCAGAGCAATTCTCAATTCTGCTTTACTAATGGAAGCACTGACTTGGGGAAAGGGGCCACCTGGCTAGGAAGTGCCAGAGTTCAAACCCAGTTTGGTCTTAATATGTAATTTACATTTATAGGCACCAGTGATACTGGGTGGTGAGTGCTATTTGTAGTGGATCCTTGCTGTTTGCATCTACTCGGTGGCTAGTCTCATTGTATCTGTATGATATTGGACCTTTGCCACTTACCTGTGACCACACTGCTCCCCAAAGGTGGGATGGGGCTTTCTCTCAGTTCTTGCTTCCACCCTTTGTGCTGTTCTAGTATTAATTTTGGTCCTGACGGCAGAAGAACTAAAGAGTGGATTATCTGTGTTTTTCCAATGTTGGGTTCTGAACTTTGAGCTGGAGTTCAGCCCTGATTGTTCACATCATTTTTCCTGTAGCCGCCTCCCACCAGGGAAGCAGGTGGGTGGTTAGAGGAGCCTTGTACCGTCTCTCACAGCAGGAAGCTCACATACCTGCGCTGAGTGCTGGGGGAGAGAAGATGGCATAGGAGGACTGACCATGCACGTGCCACTCCTTCCTCGGGCTAGGGGAGGGTGAGCATGCTGGCTGTGGGGCTTTCGACTTCTTGGTGGGTTTGGACTGAGAACCTCATGCATATACCACGCACACCCTCTGCAGCTGAGTCTCCCGACTGTGTTACTAATCTCTGTGACTTCTGTTTTCTTATCTGCAGTGTTGGAATGGTAATACTGCTCTCTAGGGTCATTGTCAACGATAGAGTTCATACTACATACATCAGAGCCATGGCATCTATTCCATTATTGTCAGTCATAACGCTAATGTTTGTGTGACTGGTGGGGTCTTAGAGACCTTACATACCCAACACAGGCTCATCAAGTTCTTCAGCATACTTGCACATTTCATAAATCAGGTTTCTGTTAAAACTTCACTGGGGGCCAGCCAAATAGCTCAACGGACTAAAGCACCTGCAAGCAGGGGCTGGGGTTCGTTCCCCAGGCCTGCCGTGCCAGCCCCGCCACCCAGGGCGCCCTGAGACAGCAATTGAGACTGGGCGTGGTGGTGCGCGCCTGTAATCCCAGCTCTTGGGAGGCTGTAAACAGGAGGATCACTATGAGTCCTATCTAGTAGTGAGACCCTGAATACCCTGTAGACCCTTCTCTAAAATGCACAAGATAAATAAATAATAAAACTTCACTGGGAGCTTTGAGTATAATGTTGATATATTTTGTTAACTTATTATCTTTGGATACAAGGAAGGGTTAGATGTTTAGAAATGAAGGTATTTCCTGGGCTTCTTTCTCTGTCTTCTTCTGCTCCTGTTTTGTCCTGTTTTGAAAGAGATTTCTTAGCAGGCTTCAGAGGCCCGCTCTTAGCAGCCTGAGTGCTCCAAGGTTGGGCACAGCCAGTGCATCTCTTTCCACTGGAGAGGATGTGCAAGGGGAGAGTAAGGTTCTCAGCTACCGTATATCCCCCACAATAGGACCTAGCAGGAAAATAGGCCCTTGCAAGAGTTTTCAGTATAATTCCTACCCCCAAAATAAACCCTACTTGAGGTTGCCAGCCAAATGGATGCCTTTTGTACATCTACTCCAACTTGCTAGGTGTATTGAATTATAAAATAATGTTAATATAGGGTCAGGCTTATAGCTCAGTGGCATAGCACCTGTCTGGCAAGTGCAAGGTCCTGAGTTAGACTCCCAGCACCAAATAAATAAATAAATACATACATACATACATACATACAAAATATATAATTAAATATAAATGGATATTTTTGAAATTAATACTTAAAATAAGTGATAATACAAATTATAGTTTAATTATTTGTAAGTACCCAAGTAGGTACCTTTGAGCAAGAGGTAAACGTCTGTGTAAACCACTGAGCTGGAGACTTTGTGCTGGAGCACCACTCCCAGCACAGGCACAGCATGTGAATAACTTGTGCCCTTGGCGACGGACGTGATTGTGTCAAATATAAATCTTCATAATTCAGTATGTTATAGGTTGTAACAGATATACTTATTGTGCTCATGTGGAATAAACATTTTCTGAGTTTTAGTGCCTGCAATTTTGCGGTGCTCTTGTGTGTACCATCTTTTGTTTCGTTTTGTTTTGAGACAAGGACAAGGTCTTGCTCTGTAGCCCAGGCTGACCCTGAACTCGAGGCAATCCTTTGCCTCAGCTTCCTGAGTGAACACCACCACACCGGACTAGACCATCATTCTTAACTCCTTAGTTTTGTTGTCGCGAATCTTTAGTTAACACCTGATTCAACAGGAAGCCCGACCTGCAAGAGCTTGGGCCTTGGGCGAGGAATCCGTCGGGCGAAATCACTGCCGACAGCACCACGAGCAGGCTCCGTGGGCACAAGGTGCTCATCTGAGGAGAACTCTGTGGCCAGACAGGAGAGACTCAGGCTCGTGGTTCCGTGGGCAACGGGGTCGCAAGAAATCAGACTGGATTTCAGAGTTTAGAGAGTTATAGCAATGTTCCAGAAAAAGATGACATGATGGTATTTGAACAAATGTACATTTTTATACATGAGTGAATGTAGGGTTTTGTATAAATAAGAGTACTATACATAAAAAATGAGATATCCCTGAAAATAGGCATTATTGCATCTTTTGGAGCAAAAGCTAATAGAAGAGCTGGTGTGTCCTGAGTTTGTCTGAGTGGCTTTCTTGGAAGTAGAGAAGCTGCCCGGGGATGTCTGGGACAGCAGGCCGGGGGGCTGTCTCCCTCAGCCTCTTCTCTTGCATTTCTGTTTGATCACCTCTAACCCTGGGTTAATTCATCCGTAGACTTTGGGTCCTGTGGGGAGAACGAGGGAGGGAGAAATTGTCACATCTGCAATGGCTGTTTGTAGCCGCCTGTAGTAAAGAAGGCTAAGGAGGGTCCTAGCCCACAGGACCCTAGCCCACAGCCTGCCTACAGCACACGTGGCCCGCAGGCTGTCCTACTGGTGTGAAGTCCTGTGTGGTGAGGCATCCCCTACAGGAGTGGCCTTTTTTTTTGCAGTACTGGGGTTAACTCAGGACCTTACACTTACCAGGCAGCTGTTATGTCACTGAGCTGTGTCCCTGGCCCTGAGCAGCTTAAAGTGCATCTGCTGTGCAGACTCTGCAGACCAGGAATCTGAGCATACACCATCGGGTGACTCCGAGCCACGTCTCTTAGGAACTGGCAGTGGATCTGTCTGCCTGGGCTGCCATGGACTGGACGCTTGATGGGGACTGGGTGATATGTCCAGAGTGTCTCGTGTGCAGGGCTTGTCAGTACCTTCTCACTGTGCACAGGAGGGCACAAGGACTTCTACAGAGACTGTGCGAGGGACCTCAGACGTGGCGGCCAGCTCCCCAGGCAGAAGGCAAGAGCAGGCTGGAAGCCATAATGTCTTTTAGCACCTAAGTTTAGAAAGCACACCCCATCAGTTTCACAGTATCAAGTCAGCCCTCTGCAGTGTACGTGGGAACTACATGCAAGTTTGAGTACCTGGAAACAAGAGTGACTAGGTGGGATGGGCATACACCTGGGACCCCAGCTACTTGGGAGGTCAGCTGGACAACTTAGCAAAATCCCATCTCAAAAAGTTTTTAAAAGGAAAGATTGTGAATGTAGCTCAATACTTGCCTCACATGCCTCAAACTGTGGGTTCAATCTCCAGTGTAAAGCATTGCAAAAAGAAAAATGACTCAGAGGGTGTTACCGTGAAACTTGGTGTCCATTTGTACCATGCAGTCCCGCCCACTGCGAGTGGCCTGCGTTCTGCTGCTTGTTCCAAGCCTGTTTACCTTGTTGCAGCAGTAATGTGGTTTGATTAAATGCTGCGTGAACCAGTGGGATATAAGAGAGGAAAAGAATAGTCTCCTTGAAGCCTCATTGGAATCCACTAGAAAGAATTGAAAGGTTGCTTAAAAATTGCTGTTAAATTAGACATGGTGAGGACTGTGAAATACGAAAGGGACCATAAAAGATCTACAGCACTTTCGTTGCTTTACAGGTATCTTTACATTATTACTCCATTTCAAATAAATCCAAATTGGAAATAGTGGTCTCTGAATTATAAGTGTGGTGTATCAAGAAAGAGCCTATAAAATCCTGAACAGGGAATCTACATTAAAAACATGTCAGTGTACTATAAAAGGTGAATGAAGAATGAACATTGTGTGTGAATAAAGTAAAATGCCTCAAATAGCGATGAAAAATCTTGTATGCTTTCTTGCTTTTTGCATCTCTTGATTAACCCATAATGTACTGATCTCAGAGATGTTGGAGAGAGGACTTTATATGAGTGAGATGTTCTACAGGGTCTTTCTTACCTATAAGTTACTATAAAAGAAAGTTTACCGGTTCTCATCTTTTTAAGAGTAATATGAACTGAGGTCTTAATGTTTTCTGATATTGTACCATGTTTTGCCAATTCAAAGATGCATAGTTGTATACATTCTTTATTTGTTTATTTGATTGTTTGTTTGCTTGTTCCAGGGCCTCACTACACAGTTTGGACTCATAGTGATCCTCCTGTCTCAGCCTCTCCAGTGTTGGGGTTACAGACATGCACCACCATGCATGGTTTTGGGACAGCAGTTCCAGGCCCGGCGTGGCATGTGGTGTAGGGGATCGAACTCTGGTCCTTGTGTTTGCCAGGCAGGAACTTAGACCACCGAGCTATCTCCCCAGCCTGTTTTATACACTTTTAACATTTTAGAAATTGAAATGTATTCAGTAATCAGTGGCATTTTGTAATTTCTTTTTTCTATTTTATTGAAAATCAATAATTACATGTCATATTAAAAATTATAGACAAATATTGAAATGTGAAAGATATGCAATAGAGACAGTGAATTTTATTTTATTTTTAAAAATTTATTTATTTATTTATTTTGTGTGTGTGTGTGTGTGTGTGTGTGTGTGTGTCTCTCCAGCTCAGCCCACCAGGGGGCAGGGCTGGCTGGCATGTGGTGC
>NDGM011188703.1:0-14539 GCA_002564305.1 Octomys mimax
CATGGTGATCCTCCTGCTTTCAGCCTCCCCAGCACTGGGATTACAGGTGTGCACCACCATGCCTGGATTCTGGCTGGCTCAGCCCACCCTGGAGCAGGGCTGGTGCGGCATGTGGTACCAGGGATCGAACCGCAGTCGCTGCAGTTGCCTAAGCCGGCTCTTTAGTCTGCTGAGCTATCTGGCCAGCCCTCTTGTTACCTTTCTTAGCAGTTAAAGGGGCTCAGGCTTTGCATCTCAGGCTCAAACTCTGCATGCTGAAGTAGAGGCAAAGGAAACTTTCCTTCCCTTTCTGGCAGTCAGTGTTTGAGTCTGTGAAACAGAATGCCACTAGGTTGATTTACAGGGGAAAGGATGCCTTTATGACTTGCACATGCACAGCACCTTGCAAAATTTGAGACTCAAAGGAGGGCCTGATGACTACAGTTTTGACACCGTACAGAAAGAAATGGGCATTGAGGGCTCTGGGAAGTGGTGGACCATGGAGGTGAGCGGAGCCCCTGCGCAGTGAACCAAGGTTCTTACTATGTAGACTAAGTCTCTCAGGCAAGAGCCCCCAGAATATGTGACAAGACAGCCTGTGGTCTCTCTGGAGGGGCAGCCACATGTTCCTTCCTAGAATAGTGTAAGACCATTAAAAGGGCCGCCAAGGAAGCCTGTTTATACCCTGTTGGCTTCGCTAATATGGATTTGTGTAAGAGATGTAGATTTCTCTTACGAAGGGAATTTCTTCGAGCTGTTCCTGTGTCTGCAGTGTCTCTGAATAGTCATCTTGAAATATGCCAAGGAAGGGTATTTTTGGGTAGCATATTTTAGTTCCCAACCAGGAACCTCTGTATTATCTGACTGCTCAAGAAATTTAGCAACCAGACAGGGGTTTGAACTAAAATCATGTGAATTGAGCCTTGAAGTACTTGGAAGTCACTGATCCTCACGGTTCAAAGGTTCCCCTATGAATAGAATTTAGGTGCCTATGTTTAGCTAACTGCTCTTCCTCCAGCCCAACAGCTGTGAAGACAAATGTTAGCTACTCACCTTTTCCTGTCTCTAAATGAGCTAGGTTCAGACAGAGCGCGTCAGGTTTAGTGAGCTACCTGGCACACACACATCAATGTGGAAAGACAATTGAGGCCCACAAGCTCTCTTGCGCCCATTTGTTGTATTAATGGTACCAAGGTTTATCACTGACTCTGCAGGCAAGGTGTGAGTGTTCACAGGCAAGTCTGTTCCCCACATAACACAGGAAAGAGCCCTGGAAGCTGGGACAGGAACCAGTGCTTGCAGAAGTGAAGACTGAAGAGGGGGAGCTGCAGCAAGGCGCAGGGTGATGCGGGAGGCGTGGGGCTGACTTCCGACACAGGCTGCCAGGACAGGAGGGGCCTCTTTGGCATCTGCAAACACTCTCTGCCTTCTCATCTCCCTTGAGCCAGGGCATTCAAACACTTGTTTCTGAAATACAGGTTTGATTATGCTGTTGTCTTTATCACCTTCTCGCTCCTAAGGAAAGCCTTCCTGGCCCAACTAAAATGTGTCCTTCCAAACTTTCCCATTTCTCCACAGCATTAGCTTCAGCAGCTCTGGTGATCCCAGGGTATGTCACTGTGTTGTAGTTGGTTGTGACTCCCTACACAGCGCTCCAGGCCAATGTTTGCTGAATGACTCAAAGTGCACAAGAATCACTAACTTAAGCACCAAAAATGAAAACAGCACCAAACCGAGAGTGCAGATTTCTGCTCATAGAATATTAGTTTTCAGACAATGGGATGTGTATCTTAAGAAAAGCTGGGGTAGTACGTCAGGTTTATGAGCTTTTTCTGTAAAGAGAGACAGAACAAAATTTTAGGTTTTAAGGAACAGTGTCACAACTGTTCGACTTTGCTATTGTAGGTGGAAAGCAGCCAAAGACAACAGGCACATGAAAGCAGCTGTGTTCCAACCAACTTTATTTGTAGACATGTTAACTTACATTTTATTTCATGTGTCACTATTTTCTTTTTCAATCAAAGATGTAGATTGTAAAGGCCACTCTTACCGGGGCCTTTACTTTGAGGCCCTTGGTTGCCGACTCTAGAGCTATGGGTAACTCCAGGTCCTGCAGCCCAAGACTCATATACGAGCATTATTTTTCACTGAAAGACCCCTGCCTCAAATGAAAACTATGTTCAAGTAAGCGAAGAACAGCCTAGACACTGTGGGGCACAGAAGTCAGGGCTGCTGCAGCAAGCACTGAGTTTGTGCTGCCACCTAGGGACAGGCCGGCTTAACTTGTGTTTTCTCAGCTCTCTCCTCAACCACCAACAGTTGCAGTTTGTACTGACTATACCAGAGGACTTGAAATCCATTAAAACAACAGAAGCATAAAGATCATGAATTACAAGCTTTGAAAAATCATTTAAGCATAAAAATAAAGGTTCAAGCCTCAGAATGTTGGGATTAAAAGAAAGTTCTGAGATCATGTAGTTCAATTTCTACTGTCCATTACTGACCATCTGTGCAGCTTTTAAGTGAGAAAACAAAAGGTCAGGCAGGACTATTTGTTCAAGATGTTAGCATTAAAGGTTGAGCCTGTCTGGGTACCATGTCTGCCTGCCTCCAGGGCAGGGCCATCTGTCCCTTAGTGACAGGCTTAACATGGTCAGGGGCATGGACCTCAAGGACCCTGAAGCCACAGTACCCATGCTGCCCTTCAGTTTCTCTACACCCGTGGATACTTGGCCTTTGTGCCCCAATATCCTTAAGCTGTACAGTGGGCTGTCTCACAGGGAGGGACACCATACAGCGAGATGAGCTCAGCACTTGGCCTGTAAGACATCCTGGTGTTCCCTACCTTGACAAACTTACTGAGCACCTGCTTATGTGTCACATATTGAGTGCTTTATGTGTATTACTAGACTTAATCCTTCCAACTCCTCTACAAAGTGAGTGTTGTGCGGCAAGATAGCTCAGTGGAATAAAGCACCTGCCTACGCAAGCTTAGGCAGGCACAGGGACTGACCATATGCCTTGCCAGCCCCATCCCAGGGAGCACATCTGTAATCCCAATGCTGGTAAAGCTGAAAACAGGAAGATCACTACAAGCCCAAGCTGTGTAGTAAGACCCTGTAACAACCAAATACAAAAAAGAAAGAAAAAAGAAAAACCCACAACAAAACGAAGTGAATGTTATCACCATTCTGTGCCTCAGTCCAAAATGGGTCAAATGCAGTGGGGAGGTGCTGGGAACAAAATGACTCCTGGTGCTACCTCCTGCACAAGTTATTTTATGGTGTACAAGGTACAAATAAGTTTCTGCTTAACACATGATCTAACATACTAGCAAGAATGGGAATTAAGTAACTACTAGGTCACTTGGTGACATTCTTAGCATTTCACAGGACTTTTGAGGGTATGGCTGAATGACTGTTAGTTTTTGGTATGAAAGTTACTTGTTACCATTTTTTTTTTTTTTAACCTTTGGAGTGTTTGAGGGATGGATAGTACGTAGCAAGGTGCTTGAGACAATCTGTGAATGTTGGAGTAGTTGTCTTTTCTGCTTGTCCACTACTTCTTCTCTCAATTTCTGAAGTCTTTTTCACTTCATGGTTAACACACACAGGGATAATAAAAAACTTTTGTAAGATTAAAAGTATTTGCGCATGTTTAAAACCTTGGATACAGGCAAATATTCATGTTCCTTAAATTTAGCTGAGACAAACAAATGCTTAAGCCTTAGTTCTAAAAATCCTAAGGTTTCCTAATTCTGGAAATTTTCCCCATTATGTCTTCACATCCTTTATCCGCCTGAAGAGATATCACATTTGACCAGCACTTGGGGTATGTGCCAGATATGCCCACGGCCAAACCCTCTCTTAGAAATGTAAAGGCCATGTGGTTACGTTCACGGGTTCCCACAGCTTTAATTTTAAAGTTACAGTAATTGGGCTTGTACAGAAGCAGCGTGGGGGGCAGGAAGTGACATGGAGAAGGGCAACTTTCATCACTGGTGCATAATTTCTCCGATCCCTGAATCCCTAGCCATAAAATAGGGAGATCCCATCCCCTTCACAGTTATGGCTAAACGAATGCAGAGGAAGTGTGAAGGCAACTGAAAAGTACTAGCAGTGTCTTTAAGATGTCTCAGCAATCCTGGATCTAGACTCTGAAAGAGGTGACTGCTCAAAAAGCCTTCATGGCCAGCTGCAAGCATTCTTTCAGCTTTTGGGCATAGGCTAACAACCTCACATGCATTCTCCTTTACACTGAACTTTAAATTAGGTCAGTAATTCAGGAGACAAGTGCAGCAGGGCGGGAAGGTGTAGTGGTGAGGTGGCGCTGCTTTTACCTGTGTGGTAACACAACTGCCTGGATAGTTGCGGTCTCCCAGTGAGACCCCAGGGCACCCTCACGTCCTAGGTAATGGTAAGGGGCTGATGCTACTGAGCACAACTGAAGCAGAACAAGATGCCAGCAAACTCTCAGGACAAGGTTTTCAAAACAAAAAGTGTTGCAATCTCAGCAGAGATGGACAAAGAATAAAGAAAATTACTTATGCAGAACCAGTCTTCAACAAACCATTCAGAAGCCAGCATCGTGCTCTCCAGGACCTCTCTGAACAGGGACTTGCGGGATCATGCCCAGCAGCAGCAACTGCGGCCCAGAACAGGGCAGCTTTGCAGCACGCTCACCACGTTCATCTGGATGCTTCATAACTCAAGACTCTGCATTTGGGAATCTTATTCTTCCCGTATTACTGCGCCTTGGCCCAGAATGAAGACAATATCTGACGAAAGTGACTGCAATTCCGAGGCCAAAGCTACTCTCATTCACTGCTGTACAAACTGACTCTCAGAATTTTGGTGAACTTACATAGTTTTTTGCTTCTTTAAGAAAGGAGAATGTAACTGAAAGCAAAAATAAGAGGAACCAGGTGATGGAAGTGGGGAAGCTGTATCATTTGAGGAACTGATGATGCTGCCCAGGACTACTTTTTTTGGGACACATTTGGTTTTTAGCTGTAAATTCAACAGTCACATAAAACAAGGCTCTACCCCAAGGAGTTGGGCTGAGAATACCATATATAGTTAGCTTTCAAGAGCCATTTACAGTACTTACTTTAAAAAAATGGAATTTTTAAAAAACTGATCAGTAGCTTAAACTCATATTTGTACTTTAAAGGAGTGGTGTGGTATTATCCTTTGGATTTAGGGTCAGCATATCATGCAGAAATACTCTTTGTGAACTCCTAACTAGTTCCCCTGTTGTATATTTTAAAAGAAAGCCCAAAGACTAAATTACTAACCAGAATTAATTTCTTTTATAAACAAATGCCATTACAAATGATGTAACTAAATGATATTAAAAACAAGAAATGTGGTGGGCTTAAAAAAAAAATTAGGTCAGTAGGAATTAACATCTGCTTGCTTGCACTGTCTTTGTGTCCCACTGGGTGGCACTGCTTTCCAGTAAGTAATTTCTTCTGGTGAGAGACTGGCTGAGACCTCCATTTAGACCAAATGGGAGCTGTAAGAGGAGAAAGAAAATCAATGAAGAACCACCCAACCTCAGTCTCACCCACTTTCCCAGTATGCCCTAATTTCAAAGAGCAAATAGGATGTTGGGATTACAAGCTGCTGGTGACCAAGGCCTGCAGTCATGAAAGATGATGCAGAGGCAAGGCTCTATGTTCTCCACATGTGATGAGCGGTACTTTACAGAACAGGTAAGAAGCCTAACACTGTGCACTCCCAAGACTGATAAATGCTTGCAGACACACAAAGTTCAGGAAATGTAGCTCTATGGTCTAACAGGGCCCACTTACGCTTTTCAAAAGAGCATAGCACTTAGGAATTTGAGGGCAAGGACAACTTAGGATGCGTGGTCACCACAGCAGCATTTATACACTGTGCTAACATACTGACATTAGATGACCTTAGCAATCCAAATTGTCCAAGCCAATGTGTTAATGGGGGCTGCCCAGTATGACTCGCCCACGCTCCGCGCAGGGTCATGTTGAAAGGTGGAGCACTCACTACAGCTGACACACATCCTCCATGCCTGGCCCACACCACTCCTCAGCTCTCAGACCTCAGAGCCTTCCTTCTCATCACAACTGTCCCTAGAGAGGGAAGATGGGGAAATACAGTGACCATGTTTCAAGTCAGAGCACCCCACTTCACTTCATGCCCATATACCTCAAAACTTTTTTTTTTTTTTTTTTTTAAGTAAGTGAGTCCTATTTAGAAGTGAAGAGTCGGCATTTGCTTTATTCTTTTGGGACGAAATGAAAGGGTCATAGGGCTAAATCTCTGTCACAGCTTGCCTCTATGAGGTTTTACTGCCTCAATCTTACAATGCTTTCTGTCATCAATGTGTAGAACTGAGAAAAGGTGTCTTCCAAGCTCAGAGTGGATGGTGCTCTTAAGTACTAGATGCCCTGTTTAAAAAGAAAAAAAAAAAGAAAGAAAGAAAGATATTTTGCACTGGACTTTGACCTCTTTTACTTTGGTATGAAGTAATCAGATGGCGGGCCGTGGCCATGTGTGCATAACCCACACCTACCATTAACTGGTGAGCTTTCTGACTAGACAGAGGCTTGGAGGGCACCTATTGTATAAGTGATGGAGCTCAAGTAACTAACCCTAATAACAATGAATTCTGTGCTAAGTTCCTTACCAAAGTACCATCACCTTCACTCCTAGGCTAATATATTCTCCACAACTCTTAGAAAAGAATCACGATCCTTCTGTTCGTCAACATTCAAGTGTCTTCTTGGTGTTATTAGTTAAGTCTGTGCCATTTATTATTTTATTTAATCGTTATAGCTTCCCACCAGTGTCTAAGAAATAGTGATGGTTCAAAAGACTTCTGACTTGACAATGGAGTAGAAGAGAGAGCCAGTGACATAAAGGATTCTCAGTAAGGAACTAAGATGATCACCCAGCGTTAAAAAAATGATGAAGTAAATTAGATCCTTAATATCTGCAACAAGGGAAGGCCTAAACCAGAAAGAAACCTAAGCTCCAAGTCAACAGGGACTTTTTCCTGTTTACCACCATAGTCTCGGCACACTGTATATGCACAACAGACAGAAATAAAGCCTCTCTTTGTATTACCTACACAGAAAGGCAATAGGGGAAAAACTGAACACTTCACAGATGGTGACTGACTTGGGGGTTCAACGCTCAAATTACAGGAAAAGGGGTTGACTTTTTTAAAAAGTATGATATCCTAGCTTTCATTTTTACAAAATTTGCAATAAAGCACAATTCTTAAGCTTTTTTTTTCATTTTTTTATTGCTGTTAATTCAGGAAAAAAGGTTGCATAAAATCCAATCTGTTCTAGAAATATAAGTGGCCTTTCCAGTACATAACATTTCAAATATCAAAGTATATGGTAAACATACAAATAAGGAGAAGGTAACATACCTCCTATGTACAGTACAGTATTTTAAATCATAAAATAAGCTCCATAAAGTACAACTGGCAAGTGATTCACAATGCGCTCATACGTGGCTTATCAACATTCTCACCTAAACAACTCAAGTGCAGCTTAACAATTGATTTAATGTGGTCCAAAAATACCCAATCAAATAAAATATATTTAATCAAAATAATTTCCTTTACTCAAACTTTTTTCTTTCTAAATTAAAGCTTTTATCAATCCCTTTAAACTTCCTCTTTCCCTTCCCCATTAACTCCCACCCCAAAAGTTTCAAAATGTACATTGGTGCTATAAATATAAATGCTACTTATGAAGCATTAAATTAAGCTTCTTTTTTATTCAAGTTTTTCTCTTTTGTCGTTTGTCTGTTAGGCTTCTCAACCAAGACCAAATATTTAAGTTTCTCTGCTGCACACCAACATTATTTCACAAACAAAAACCTATCATTTCTGCTCTGTAGTGAGGAATGGGAAAACAGCCCCCAGAGCCCCGTAAGCCTATGACTATACAGTGGTAGCTGTTCACTGCTGTTCAATGCAGCAATCACCAAAAAAATACACCCAATCTTCCAGATAACCTCAGTGCACTTTAGGAAATCAAAAATTACCTGGAAGCAATTTAGTACATAGATTGGCTTTTAAAAAAACTTTTTTTTTAAAAACAGCAGCATTAAACTTAGTGACATGACACTGACATGATTAATACCATCTTAACACACTCAGAATTCAGTCTTTCACATTATAATCAAGCATAGTGGTAAACAGTTATAAAAGTGACTGCTACGAATGACAGGTTAGGAAACAAACACCTGACTTTTTGTAGAAACCCACAGCTTCTGTTCAGACTGCAAGAACCACACACATTTTAAACACAACGTAACACTCTAACAGTTGGTACAGCAAAAGAAAGCTTCACTCAAGTAGTGTCTCTGAGCAGGACACAGTGGTAGACGATGAAGAGAAGTGGTTGTTGAATCTCATCACAAACACAAGCACACAGAGAAAGACATTCACACCAGTGTGTTCACTTTGTGTCTCTCTGAAGCAACAGGCTAGAAAAGTATGATGCGAGGAAAAAATTATGGTTGTTTTTTTCCCAAGAAAAAGCTTTTTTGTCCATTTCATAAATCACTTTTTCCAGCTTCATATGGTTGGACTTCTTCCTCTGTCCCACTTATTTTCATGTTTATTTGGACAATGAGCGCTGCATATATGTACTTATGTGATGCTGTTTATTACATATATACATACTACCTAGGGGATTTGACTTCTCCCATAAGATTAAGATGAAATATTCTGCCCTTGGTGTATGTGCAGAGCAGTTTACAGAAGTACAGACAATTACACAGCTGGGCACTCTCACAGCAGGCCACGGAAAGGGGAGACTGGCTGGAGAGAAAAGTGTATTACAGGGTGAAAGTGAAAAGGCTGGGGAAGAAGCAAAGTTGTTTTTTTTTTTTTCTCAAAACCATATGACTGTTACCAGTGTTGTTTAAAAAAGGTCAAATACACAGTTTCAAAGATTCAGTAAACATTGCACACAGCAAGTATTCAGTGTTTTTTAAAAAAAGCACGCATCAACATTTTTTGATAAGTTTGCCTGGAGTTTAAGTTCCATGTATCATACATATAAGCCTGTTGTTGACCCAGGAGACCAGAGGCTCAAGAAGCATTGCATTCTTTCTTGTTTTGGACATTGGTACAAGAGAAATAAACACTCCCAACTGTATAGAAATCTAGGAAATGTATAGACAAAGAAACAAACAAAATACCTTTCCTCTCCTCCCTCACAACCCACGACTCCCCACACTTGAATGTGTTAAGTAGGCAAGCTTTACTCCTTTCAGTCTGCAGAATCCAACGTGTCATTAGAAGGGGGGAGGGGAGGTGCGTATCTCAGTCTGTAAGTGCCTAAAACGGGAAAGAGAACGGCTAAGTCACCGCTTACAATGACACGCATCACAACGTACTATAAGATATCAAATGGGCATGCTCTTCAGGAGGCACCTTCCTCAGCACTAATACCATTCTAAATGGTAAATACATCATTTTAAAAGAGGAAAAATAATGTGAAGTCTGTGCAGTAAGTTCAACCTAAAGTATCAAGCTTAATCTTTCTTTAAAACTGCCAAGTCAGTATAACTCCCAATTTAAGACTTTCTGAACAACATTTGGCAAAATGACAAAGGCCAAATACAAGTTAAAAAGAGCAGTTTCAGGGTTATACTGCATTTGGTATCTTATATTTATATATTTTCTTTTTTTTTTTCTGGTGTGATACTAAACTTGGTTCAAATTTCCTTACCCTAACCTGCTGTTTATTTTATTCTTGTAAAATGTAAGAGCATCTTGGATTTTTTTTCCCTTACACATTTGGGGGAAAGAAAAGGGTAACATGGGCATACATGAGGTCAGATGGTTATACACACACTAGTTTACTAAAAACTTCATGTCAGATGAATAGCACACTTCCTAGCTTTTCAGTATTTAAATATTTCTCTTACTCTATAAAACATAATTGTTGCTTTAAAAAAAGTGCTGTAAGCAAGAAAATTAAATATTATATAATTCAAATTCTGATTATATTCTTTGAAAAGTGCCTTTATCGTTTATTTCTTAGTTGGAGACTAAATTCCTCTGAACTTCCTTGTGCTCTGTATGATCTAGATTTATACGTTTTTCTGTTCGCATTTATGATTTGTAACTGAAAACACAACATCTGTAAATGAACACAGAAACAGATCTTTCTGCTACAAAAGAATCACACGATTAAGAAAGAGAAAAAGGATAAACAGGTCAATTCAAAAACAAGTCCTCTGGGAGTTATTGTGATTACCTTGTTGATTGGCCTCCATGGATGACTGCTTACAGTCCTGTGCATAGTGTCCGCTTACACCACAATTGTAACATGAAACATTCCCATTCTTCTTGGGCCCCGAACCACTGGTGTTGGCAACTACATTAGGTGCTGGATATACAGGATAGAATCTCCCAAATCCTGCCATCTGTTGCATACCATAGTTGGCTTGGCTCCCCATGACTGGATCATGCACCAGTCCATTTGCATATGGAGTCTGAGGCAGAAAAAAAGGAAGTTGGTTTCCATTGCTCTGATGTGCTTGGTTGAGGTAGCTGCCATTGCAAATGGATGGCAGAGTGAAGAACGATGGGACTCGGTACATTGGTCCGGGCATTGGACTGGGATAATAATAACTACTTAGCTGAAGGTTTCCATTGGTCCCACAGCTGCACCTTCGCCCACAAGAACCACAAGGACCTGAGCCCATCTGCTGTGGTGGCACTATTGTCCCATTAGCGTTCGTATTCCCCACAGCACTGATATAAGATGTGCTGTCACTCTGTGCAGTACTGTGTGTTAAAGCAGGGCTTGGGCTTGGGGCAGGACCTGGGGTATGGGTAGGAACTACAGGAGGAACAGTGGATTGGGCCTGACTAATGCCTGCATTTGCTGACTGGGCAGAAGTGGCTGCTGTGTTGAGCACATTGGAATTCTGGGTGGGTAACACACTGGCAGCAAGGGGAGAGCCTGGTAAGGTGTAGGAAGCTGGTGGCTGTGTGGCTGAGAGGCCAGCTGCTGGAAGAACAACCTTCACATTGGTAGGCTGAGGGACTGTCCCTGTGTTTCCCTCAATTTGAGGCACCATTTGATTTAGTCCTACCACTTGGGATGCAGATTTTGTGATGGGGTCCGTGGTAGCCACAGGAGATCCTGGAAAACTACCTGGGTTATGGACAGGAATAAAGGCAGTGTTTGGTGATCCGATGCTCAGACTTCCGGTTGGCTGTTGTGGGATATTAACTGTGCAACTCTCAGAAGATCCCTGTGGTGGTGGCAATTTTAGCCTCTGAAATGTCAGGTGCAGGGCAGGAGTACTACTGTGCGGAAGGAAGGCTGATGGAATAGGTAAAGGGGAAGCCAGTAATTCAAGATGTTTTTCTGATTCTCCATTAGATGCTGCTGGCCCTAGGATTCCAACAGGCGTCGAATTTGTGGACTCTCTTATTGCAGAAATAGCAACAGGACTAGGAACAAGCATCCCTATTGTTTTTCCATCTGCAGATTTGGGTGGTGGAACGACTATTTCAGACTTCTGGGCACCATTGTGCACGACACAGTGTAAAGTTGGCATAAAAGGGATGTGTGAATACTTGGGTGAGTTCAAGGTATCTTCTAAAAGGTTTCCGTTCTCATTTCCTAGTGAAGTAATCTGAACAGGTGGCTTGACAGTTTGGTTGACAGGACCGTAACCTGTAAATCTGGCTGATGATGGATTCCCAGAATCCTCAGAATTACTGTCCGTGTCTAGGGGTAAAAAAAAAAGAGACAGGTATTAACTGAAGAATAACTTCCATCTTTCTTGCTACAAATAAAGCCTATCTAAAATTACCTCAGAAGTTTGGAATGTGTCCCTTTATCACATTATCTAATTTTCTAAGGCATCCTTTAAAAAAAAAAAATTTGGGTGTTCTATGGATCATGACTGTATGCATCTTTTATCTTAAAAATATGGGGCTATAAGCAAAATAATAAAAGATTATTTGGAGACTAATGCACAGAATAAAATGCAGACATTTATTTAATACCACCTTAAAACTAAACAAAAAAGACATACTAAAACCTTAATTTTAGATAATCCATTTGATTCTTATTCTGTACCTTCAAACCCTTCCATCTTTCTCAGACAAATTATATTTTTAAAAAGTGATCAAGATAATATGTAACAAATATCTAAAGATATGGAGTAGAAGTGTTTTTAAAGATGGAATAAACTTGCTATTACAAATTTCAATGGGAAAGAGAGAATTTATTCATTTACTTATTTATTTTGCTGTATTTAGGACAAGTTCTACAGTGTTTCACTACGTAGATTGGACTCGTAGTGATTCTCCTGTTTTCAGCCTCCCAAGTGCTGGGATTACAGGCATGCACCACCATGCCCAGTCTCCATCACTGTCTCAGCAAGCCCTGCATGTGGAGTGGGCACACATGCCCGGAATTGAACCCAGGCTGCTGAGCTCTGCCTAAGCAGGTGCTTTAGTCCACTGAGCTATCAGGCCACGCCTTGAAAAAGAAAATTTAAAGAAAATTTTAGTCATAAAATAAATATTCTAAATAAATATTCAAAAACATATGAAGCAGGACAAATATGAAAGTACTGCCATTTCTCCAAAATCAAAGCAGCAAAATGACTGCATTTTTTAAAATATGATATCACTCTTACTGCTTACATGTGAAAGTAACTTCAGTCTAGACTTCTGAATTTCTGGATTTTTTTTTTTTTTTAAAGGGATAAATGAGAAAAGCTAAGTCACCTCTCTGATAATGTATTGATAATGTTAAGCCCAGATAATGCATTGATGTGTACACGGACCATTCAATTTAATGTAGTGCCTATTTAAAAATTACTGAAACAGAATATTAAAAACAAATTAAGACTGGTCTTCCTTAAGAAAAGTGAAATGAAACATACTTATAGATTGAAGATGTCAACATTATTATTAATTGAACTATTTAATTTATATTAGAAGAGATTCAGCTAATAAGTGAATGCTTCTAGCATAAACTTTCTCTAACAGATTAATGATTGGAGCATTCTTACTAAACTTTACGAAACAAAGAGTATCCCCAAATCACTAACCTATTTGTGGTTTTATATCTCTCTAACACCCCACCAGTACAAAGTTAGAGAACAAAAATAAAACTCCTAAAAGAGCTGGAACATTTTTTGGGTGGTGAAATTTCTCTATGAAGTAATGTTTCAATCTTAAGTCTTACCAAATGGCTCTATGATTTTAAATGGTTCCCAATGATTTTCTAAGCATTACAAGGATTCATTTAGGTAAATTAGAGAAAGGTCTTATCTTTTCTTTAAAAAAAAAAAAAAAAAACTGACTTGGGGAAAGTCTCAAACAAAGCACCATTACAACTAACTAGAGCATCAACAAAGCCACATATTTTCAAAGCAACCTTTGTATGTGCTCAAAATTTAAAAAATGACCAAAATTCCAATTATAATGTGTATTTTTCCTAGTTTGACAGAGCCCTAAGCAATTCTTTCATTTAAGGAAGGTTCATTCTTGTCAATAACTAAGCTTGCATCAGTGACAGCAAACCTCTTAAGAGCTTTCAATGATACAAACAGGCCACTGTGGCACAAGTGCCACAGGTTTGCCACCGCTGGCCTTTAGGAAAAATTGGGACCTGGAAGATAGCTCGGCGGTCTGCCAGCTATCTTGGCAAATGCAAGGACCCAGGGATTTGGTCCCTGGTACCACATGTCATGCTGGCCCCACACCAAGTGGCCACCAAAACTGGGTGTGGAGGCGCATGCCTATATTCCCAGCATTGGGGAGGCTGAGACAAGAGGATCACTACAAGTCTGAGTTGTGTAGCGAGACCCTGTAGAAAATAAATAAAAATTAAAAAAAAAAAAAAAAAAAGGAAAAGAAAAAGGCAAAGGTCATTCACAGAGGACCACTAATTTATACTATCCAATGACAGCAAAGTAATGCTTAAGCATCTGAAAAGCCAGGTCAAATGTGAAGAGTAAGCTAAGGTCACAGGACTATTTGTACACCCTGTAGAAACAATTATGAACACATTGCAAAACACACTGAAACATCTATTATGGGAAAGGCATAAAAATTTCTCTTATTTTACCCTCAAAAGTTATTTTTATTTTTGTCTTTTATGAGAAATCTACAGAGCAAAGGTGCAGAGTGGCTTCAGGTGAGTAGAACTGGTGGCAGAGTGACTGCAGACTGGATTGGTGTGACTACAAATAACCACAAAGCAAAGAGCAACTTCAATTGTTTACAAAGCATAACAACTGTTGTACACACTGCTGCACAGGTCTCTAAGACACAGCTCAAAGGCACACAGAAGTTGAAGTTCCAGTCAATTACAAACTTCCCAGCAAGAAATAGTGTGGTCTGAAGACTGCCATAGAGAAAAATCACTGCCTATTAGTCCCCAGTAGGAGTACACTTTATGACCAAGATGTCAGCAATGAGATATTGTCAGCATGTTTAAAGAACGTATGGGGGGCTGGCGAGATGGCTCAGTGGTCTAAAGCACCTACTTGGAACAAGCTGAACTAAA
>NDGM011188708.1:0-17064 GCA_002564305.1 Octomys mimax
TATATATATATATATATTACTGTTTATAGCCTCCCAAGTGCTGGGATTACAGGCTTGCTACCACGTTCAGTCTCAATCACCTTCTTAGTGCGCCCTGGGGCTGGGGCCGACACAGCAGGCTGGGGATCGAAGCCCTGACCCCTGTGTCTGCCTAAGCAGGTGCTTTAATCTGCTGAGCTATTTGGCCAGCCCAATCATTTTTCTTAAGCATCAGAAATATCTATTAATTTTTCTTATAATTTTGAACTATATATTCTTTTTGTCTCCTATTATAACAACTTTTGCAATATTTTCTATAGAAAGAATAGGAAAATAGCTCAATCTTTCATATGAATCATTGAAACTCATTACTAATAGTAGAGGCACATAAAATATGCAAGTTTAAATACAAATTCACTCTCTGTCGTATTGATCTAGGCCTATGCCCTACAAGTACAGAACTTTGGAAAAGTTCTATTTCATATAGTTCTCATCAAGAAAAAGATATTTATGTTTTCCAATTACAGTGCCACCTTGGTTCATGAACTTAATTCATTCCATGATCTGGGGAACAGGACTTCATTACTATTTGTCATCCCATAGAGAGTTTATGACCTGGGGTATTACTATATATAGGTTGTGTTATCAGTTATATTCTTACAGAAGAGAATTCTTTGGATAAAGCCCAATTTGTTTGCCAGCGTTATGGCGAAGAGTCTGGTGCCTAAAAGTCTAGCTTCCAGCTCCTACATCGCAGACCTTATTTCTCCCACTAGCTGTAGACTTCCAGGGCAAATCAGTTACCAGGCCCAAGGAGCCGGTGTGGTGGGCAGTAGCGGGGTGTTCGTCTTTGAGACTGTCCTCACTCCAGGAGAATGTTTAGCAATAACTACACCTATAGCAATCGTGAACCATATAAATAGGTTCCACAAATCTCAAATTACTATATAAGGATCCTGAACTCATGAAATAATATAAAACATCTACCTTTTGTGCCTAATATGGTTTACCTTTCTTAAAAATTTGCAAAACATGCAGGACCGTGGGAACACAGTGCAAGGGAAGGGACAAATGCAAGAAGGGACCCAAATTGTAGACTTCAACAGTTTCTTGGTCCATCTGTCCCCATGTCGGCCACTATTGTAATGCATGCACTCTCTTAGCAAAGCTCAGAAACTGAGGTCCAGAGAGGCAGAGAAGACAAGAAGCCAACTTGTCCCAGAGACAGGGGACAAGTTTAAAATCAAGCAACATTACCCCTCAAGCCTTCACTGAGAAAATTGCTCCCTAAAAGCTGATAGGACTTTTCTCAAGAGATGCCCATGTGGATGGATGGATGGATGGATGGATGGATGGATGGATGGATGGATAGATGGATTCTTGCTGTAGGCAATTCATTAGCAACCCAGATATTTTCTCAGTTAGACATAGATTGCTCAAGGGCAACACAGAGTCTGATAGCTCTAGGGTCCTTCCTGAGAACTCGGCCAGGGAAGGCTTAGAAGAGGAATTCAGAAAAGGCCAGGCTGGAGAACAGAGGGATGAGGAAAACCAGGGCCCTGCTCTACCCTCAGAACTCCACAGATACAGACCCCACAAAGGTGAATTGTCACCTAAAGCTGTGTCTGCTTAGAGGCAGCATACAGGAAAAGTCTTAGTCCTCTTCCCCTTGGGGCATAAGGCTACCTACACAGGACCATCATCTGGGTAGGAGGCTAGAAAAATTGACCTTTCAGGTCTCTCCCTACCTTTGCAAGCCATTCTTGCCCAGTCTTAAGCTTCAAGGCATTCCCAAGCTTCCTTCTGCAGTTTTCCATGGTGTTAGGGCATGAGATGCCCACCCAGGTGGTCCATTCCAAGGTTAGCAACTGGAACGGATAATACTCACAAGCTTTAAGTTGAGTTCTGTTCTGCTTGAGGCGTTTTATGGGCCTGGCCTAGGTAAACATGGGCCCCATTAAAGCACTGGTCTTTCACCTCTGCCGCTGTGGGTCTCACCTCCCAGAGCCACTGGCACTGGAGTGTGAAGCCCAAGGGCTACTGGGACCAGACAAGTGAAGCCAAAATGGCTGCATGGTAAGGACTTGCAGATAACATCCAGCCTCCCCTCTCCAGACCTGCTCATGGATTTGGGACTGGGACTTGGGAAGAGAGGGAGCAGTGGCCACCAAGGCAGAGGTGGAGTAGAACCTCGGACCCAGCCACTAGCTCGCTGTAGTCCGTCACATCCAGGCCTGGGGCTTCCTCTAGATGGCATGGTTCTTTCTTAACCAACCATTGAGACATGTGATCTGACCATAGCTGGGTTCTTATAGGAGTAACTGAGATGAAACTGAAACCGGGACCAGAAATTTTCAGGGCTCCGCTCCCTCCACTCATTAGATTCCTCTGCTGACTCCACACAGCTTCCCTAGTGTCATCATGGGAACCTCAAGATGAGTCAGAGCTGGCCTTTGTTCAGGATAAGGTCCCATTGGGAAGACAGGTATGAACACAGGCAAAGACAGCGATTAACCCATTAACCAGTAAGCTCAGTGCTAGGACAAAGGTGCCCCGGGAGGACTCCTAATAAGGCCTGGGGTTAGGAAGGCCAAGATCCCCTAGAAGAGGGGGAGACGAGACCTGACCTAAATTTCAAAGATGAGCTAATCAGGTGGGTAAGCTATGGGGAGGTACTTAGGCTGAGAGCACTGCACCTGCAAAGTGACAGTCCTTTAGAGGTATCCATATGATGCGGAACAGACTAGACGCCATAATAACTCAGTAGATATCTTTTGGATGAATGGATAGGTGTTAAGAAGTTTGCTATTGCTGAAATGTGGGAGATTGGGAACAGAAGAGTATAGATGGGCTGTGAATTAAAGTCTACAAGATTTCTAAAATTTTTTGCGGGGGCAGAGTCCATGGTCAAGGGTACCTGGGCAGGAGTTTAGGTAAGGAGAGATCTAGCCAGATTAGCCTGAAGACCTAACAGGAGGCTAGGACAGAGTTATTAGATCAAATACAGGCCAAGCCCTTAGATTTGCATTTCAGACACACAGTGGATACTTTCTTTGGTACCGGAGCTTCTTTCACTACAGCAGGGGGCAGAGTAAACTCAAGAGGACAATGACTCAGCTGTGATCAGGGGAAGTGCTGGTGGCTGGAGAGAGCGAGGGCTGCTAGAGGAGCAGAGAGTAGGTTGCATTTTTTAAAATATGGAAAACTTTTAAAGTAGAACATGCAAGAGAATACATGAATCATAAAATATTCCCCTCTCAATAAATTAGCAGCTGGACACCCCTTCCAGCCACCAAGTAGGTCAAGAAACAGAACACACCCCTGCTCTGCTTGTGGCCTCCTAGCTGCATCTGACTTTGTGGGTTCATGCGACATCTCTGTTCTGTGCTGTGCCCACAGGGTCCTGGTGAGGCCGTGGAAGCAGTGGTCTTTGCTCTCATTGCTGTAGAGCAGGGTCCCCTTTGTGAAGGGACATAGTTGATTCGACCAATGGATCACTGGCAGGCATTTGGGCTGTGGCCTGCTTGTGACTATTGGAATACAATGCTGTGAACCTTCTAGCACTGGTCTGTAGCTGCCCCTCTGTGCACAGCACTTGGGGTGCCTTCAGTGCTGTACTGGAGCTCATGGAAAGAATCCATTAGGTGTGTTTCTGTCAACTCTGCCTTCAGGGGTGTTGCATTGGAAGATTTACTAGGGTCATGGTAAGATTATTCACACCATAGAAATTCGCAAAAGCTACATTTTGCAAACTAGTTGTTAAGCATGTACAGAACACATTCCTAGGACCTGTTAGGCTTTTGCTGCAGCACAATTTCTCCAAATGTTTGAGGTCCACACCCCAGACTTCCCCATGTGCCCACGTGGACCCTGTCCTCCCCATGTCTTCTCTCCCCACCTCATCTTCCACTCGGCCTCAGTCTAGGGTCTGGGGACACCTGCAGTGAGCCCAGGCTCCACCATCTCTCCAGCCCCAGCCCCTGCCACAGGTGGGTTGGGAGCCAAGGCAAGGTCCTGCTTGCTCTTCTCTGGACTACAGCACATGTGTACAGCAGACGAGCTGGGCCCCGGGCTTTGGTGGGCCTAGTGAGGCGCAGACCGCCACACCCTGCCACCGGTAGCTCGGGGCCATCACTCTGGTCTGCACCACTGTTCACAGGTCAGCGCAGAGGATCTGGGTTTTAGCATAGGGAGGTCAGGCCTGCCTGGGCTCCACAGGAAGAAGCCCCTCTCAGCACTGTGCTCCCTATCTGCACCCTGGCTGAGGGAGGTCTGGGGAACCTGCCGAAGACCACGTGTTCCGCCCAAGACCCCGGCACAGAGAAGGTGCCCTGGGGAAGCCACTGACCCTGTGTCTGCTCCGTCCTCTAGGCTGGCTGAACAAGCTAGAATCATTGGTGGAGGCTGTGGGGGGCCTGTGGTGTGCGTGCTGGGGAGGCGTCAAGTGTGACCATCTGGGCGGTGAGGTGCAGACTTCTCCCGGACCATGGCCCATTTCACCCTGGCAGTTCTCTGCAAAGGCAGGAAGCACTTTGTATTTTCAGAAGGAAATGAGCAGGTTTTGCTTGTGGGGAGCAGACAGCTCTGGGAAAGGGCTCCAAGGGAAACAAGCCACAGGAGGGGAGGCCAGAGCCAGCCTCTCCCTGGGAGGTGGGCAGGTGTTGACCAGCAGAGCTGACAAATGAACTGACCGTGTCCCACCCCTGATGCTGTTGAGAGATGCCTCCCCCAAGCAGGGTCCTAGTGCAGCGATGGCAAGAGGTGCACACAGGCCAAGCAGGAAGAGGAAAGGGGCCCGGGCTCCTTTCTCCACCTCGGGGACCCCACAGATCAGAGCTGGCAAGGGGAGAGCAAGGCCTACGACTCTCCTGCCTGGGAGGCTGGAGCAAGGGTGGAGAGTAGGGACAAGGGACTGGCTGGAGCTGTGATTAGTAAGTCTAGCCCGTCCTGCCTCTCATCCATGCTTTCTCCAGCCTCCCTCCATGTGTTCAACACCAAATCTACCTGAAGTTCCAGGCCAAGAGTGGAGGCTGCAAGAGGAAGCAGGGCCCTGGAACCCTGTCTCCAGGGGTTCTAGAGCTGGTGTGTGTGTGTGTGTGTGTGTGTGTGTGTGTGTGTGTTGGGGGGGTAGGCACTGGCTGGTAGGTGGCTAATACCACCTGGGTACCCTAAGGTGGGGACCCACCCTGCCTGACGGTCAGCATCGACAAGGCTTTTGGTGAGGGTAATATTTAAGATGGCTTTGGATGGGAGTAAGAAGACAAAGGAAACTGGGCACCCAGGCCCCTGGGGGACTGTAGTAGAAAGGCCCTAGGTTCTCAGATGGCAGGGGACTCAAAGAAGAAAGTGAGAGGGCAGGCAGGGCCTGGGGCTCATGCCTGGGCTGGATTCTAGCTCTGCCCAGGACCCTGTCTCTTAGTGTAAGGCCTACCAGGAGAACACCCCCAAGTCAGGAGGTAAGGGACTCTGAGTAAGCCAGGGGCTCACTCTCTGCTCTGCCTTGCCTCACTCTGGGTCCACAAGTGCTGCTCCTTGTGGCTTCTCTGGGGTCGCTTCCTCCATGGGCCTTTCGTCTGTCAGAGAGACAGTCACAGCCTTGCCCTTGGCCAGTGTGAATGAAGATGGCTATGCTGGGAGGCAAGAGGGAGCTGGTTCAGTCTGAGTACCAGGAAGGACTGCTCTGGGGAAGTGATGGCCTTTAGGCTGAGGCCTAAGGCAGAGCTGAGCCAGAGGTGCCCAGCCAGATGCCCCTGCAGAGGCAGAGAGAGAGAGAGAGAGAGAGAGAGAGAGAGAGAGACTGACTGACTGACTGACTAACTGAAATTACTAGAAGAGACATTTGAGCCTCATGGGACACCAACAGTTGACAAGTACTAGATCAGCCTTGATTTTTACTTTCATATTTTCTCAGTACTTTCTCAGTACCCCTGTAACCCCAGCTACTTAAGAGTCTAAAGGAGGAAGATCAGGAATTTGAAACCAGCCTGGACATCTTAACCAGATGCTGTCTTAAAATACAGGCAATGGGGTTCCGTTCCACACTCTTTGGGTTCAGTTTCTAGTTCCTGAGGCAAAAACCTAGAACAACATGGTTGGAAATCTCCAAAAGACAAGAGCAGAAATGACCCAGCATCTCCCTAAGCCAGAGCCCTGTGGAGTGATGGCTGGGCATGCCTGGCACTGCCCTGTACATTGTAATTCAGAGAGAAGCGTTTTAAAAACACTTCACTGTGGCTCCCAGTTGGGAAAGGCTGGGACAGTTTAGAAGAGGCCCTGAAGAGGCCAGAGAAGCTCTTATACCCTCTTGTTATTGCTGTCCCCTGGATCCTGACCTTCTCTGAGCTCAGGGAAGCCAATATAGTCCCTTCTGAGCCACCCCTCCTGCCTGCAGCCAGAGGGCCCTTCTGTGTTGTCCGTCAATCCCTAAGCCAGCTCTACAGCCACTCTGTTCCCTGCCCTTCGGGGCTCGGCACTGTGCTTCCAGGCCTTCCTGCGTCCTGAGCCATGAACTGTACTCTCTGTGACTGCCTCCCGCAGTGTTGTGTGTGTTTTCTCACTATTAGGTGGAGCCCAATCCCACATACTCCTCCCTCTGAAGAATCGGACTCAGCACTTACAGTTTGGCTCAGCACCACCTCCTCTGAGGAGACTTTCTAGATCAGCTCCTTCCTTCTCCTTCAGGGTTAAGTCCCTTCTCTGGGCAGCCCCATCCTCCTACATGCCCTGATCACTGTGTCTCAGAGGGTGTCACATACCTATAGGGAGCTCACATGGAAGAGCTCAGAAGAGGGCCTGAACTGTAGAGTGAGCAACGTCACTGTCAAGCTAGGAATCAGGTCAAGGAGATGTATGTGTGTGGGGGGTACCTGTCTTGAGGGTACATTGGTACAGCGTCAGGCACATGACTGGCATTCAACAAACAGAACAAGAAGATGAGGAAGATGGGGTGGGAGCCACCGACAAGATGCTGGGGGTGGCAGATGCTCTTCTCACTAGTGAGGATGGGCTAAGAGGACAGGTTGGCCAGAGGCTGGCACATGAGGGGCAAGGGGCACATTGTGTGAGCACAGTGTGAAGACAGCCGAGAACAGCAGGGAGGGATGCTGAGGAGCATGCCTTAGGAAGGGTCCTTAGCAACAGCCAGTCCCCTTGAGCCTCACCATGGCCAGGCTCTGACCTCGGAGGGCATCTTAGCCAGTTTGGACCCTAGACCAGCGTATTACGGGCTGGGCGCCCAAGCAGTGACCATTTATTGCTCGGAGCTCTCGAGGTGGCAAGTCCCAAATGAAGAGACTGGCAGATCAAATGTTTGGTGGGCGCTCGCTTCCTCGTTCCCTGAAGACCTTCTGCTTGCTGTGTGCTTAAGTGGCAGAAAACAGGAGGAGGCGAGTCTCTCTTGTCCTTGCTTATAATGGCACTAATGCCGTGATGGGGGCTCCACCCTCATGACATAATTGCTTCCCAAAAGCCCATAGTCCTAATCCCATTGGTGGCTAGGGCCTCAAGACCCTTCCTGTGGCTGTACCCTGCAGTCTCTTCTCCCTTCACATAGCAGAAAGGCCCAAGAGGGCGCTGGCTGAAGTGGGACAGCTCAGACTGTCTGAGGAGGGACCTGGCCCCTGAGCCCAGGCAACCATGCCTGGATCCCTCCTGCTGGAAGAACTTCAGAGGCACTAGGCTGAAAGTCGCAGGAAGACCTGCAGCCTGGCACCTGGGTGTGAGGGATAATCCTCAGGCCGATCGGCCTCTTGTGGCAGGCTGAGGGCTGAGCTGTGGAGTCCTTGGAACAGAACACTCACTGTCCCCAGAATTCCAGGCTGGGAGGGCTCCTCTAGGGGGCGGGCTCAGAGGTCACTGAGGGTCTGGAGGAGCCAGCTTCTGGGAAAGGCTGGGCAGGGCAGGGGCAGCAGGGCTGAGTGAGGCCCTGGCCACAGGTGGACGGGGATACCACAGAGTGGGCAGGGAGAGGGCGCCTCTCTCTGGAGAACCCTCAGAGCCAAGAATGTGCAGCACTTGCTCTTAGGGGGATGCTGGTGATGACAGCCCTCCTTGTTCAAGGTGCCTGGAGTGCCAAAAGATGTCCTTCCCACACCAGTCCCTCTGGGCCAGCAGTGGTGGTTGTGTTGTCACAGACTCTCACACCCTGCGAAACTGTGAGACTCAAGCATGACCGTCCCACAGTCACTTGGCATATTACAGATGTGCACCGTGGCCCTGGGTTTTGTCATCCCTTTGAACACTTCCACAGAATGCCCTTCTCTTGTCCCTCACCCTGGCCCCCAGAATGTGAAGGAGATGTCACATTGGGACAAAGACACCACAAATCTTGAAAGGATATAGTCACTTCTGGGACCAGCGTCTGAGTACCAGGCACTCTGGAAGGGGCTCCCATACTTCAGCCAACTCTGTCACCCTGTCCCTTGCCCCTCCCACTCATCTCTCTCTCTCTCTTCTCTCCTGGCACAATTTCTTTGCATGGGTACTCCTGGCAGTTTTGTAGTGTGTGGCTTCAGCATATTGTGGGCTTACTCCTACCTCTTGCCTATCCTTTGGAGACAGCAGCCCACATAGAAGGAAAGGGTGAGGATTTGGGGTCAAGCAATGTGCTCTTGCTTCCTGCAGTGTGGCCCTGAGCATGTTCTCCCTCTGGCAGCTGACATGATGATTTCCTGAGGTGCTGCATATTAGGGAAAGCCAAGGCTGCGGGTTGCAGCGTAGAAGGTCCTCGGGGTAGCAGTCCTCCCTCATGTGCTCCTCTCCATGTCTTCTACCCACTGGGGTACATGGGGCTCGTTGGCAGAGAGGCCAGGGCTGTGCTGAGGAAGAGGAGGGGCTTCCTGATTCCAACGTGCAGTCTCTCTCCCAGAGTGGATGCCAGGGGTGTCTTCTGGGGCCCTGTTGGCTGTCCCCAGGAAGTTGTCTGCCACAGAGAACTGCCATCCCCAGACCAGAGCCTGTTTCAGGGCAGAGCTAAGCAGTCTCTCGGATTCACTGGGGGGCTGAGCACACACACTCAGCCTCACACCTGACTCCCCATTGTCTCTCACTGTATGGTGCTGTCACGTGCTCTCAAACACAGATACATGTGTGCTTCCTGGCGCTGCCTCATCCACCCAGCCATCATCCGTCCATTCTGCATTTATGGAGAGCCCCTACCTTCAAACACAAAGACGTTCTTTCCTTAGGAGGCCCGGACTGTGGAATGTTCCTGGGCTCTCAAGGGCAAAGGCCTAACTCCAACATCAATGCCTCACTGTGATCAGACCCAAGAAGCCTGAGACTATGGCTCCCCACATGGGGAAGGGCAGGCACAGCTGCCCAGAAGTCCTCAGGCCTGCTGGGCAAGAGGAATCTCGAGAACGGATGGTGTTTGCTGGGTGTCAGCAGGGGCTCTGTGCCAGCCTTGGGATCAATGGGGCTCGTTAGCTGAGGAAAGGCTCCCCACCTGCATCTGGCCAAGCTTACCTTGGGGTGGCCGTGACTGACTGTTTCTAAGGTCCCATCATCATGGGTGCAGATCCTCTCAGAAAGCCCTGTGCATACTCCCAGGCTATACTGACCACCACATGCTGGAGCCTCGAACACAAAACCTCAGCCTTGTGGTGAGGAACACTGGAGTTGGGCCATCCTGACACTTACTTCAAGGCTTGATCCTTCCCTCTCCATCCCTACTCAAGCCCTGGGAGTATCTCCCTCCCCACCCCAAACACTGGGAGAGGAAGGCAGGGTCTCATGAATGCGAGGCAGGTGCTTCACCACTGAGCCACACTGCAGCCCTGCCTAGGCCTTTCTGCCTACTGAGAAGAGGGAGCTCTTTTCTGGAGCACATGTGGTCTACAGGGTGACCTCCCATCACAGCCTCAGCCAGCATTCAGTGCTCTCTCAGCCGTCTCCTGTTCCTCTAAAGGACTCCCTGGAGTGCAGATGGGCCAGAGATCCTTGGGCCTGTGTGCCGTGCTGTCCTTTCTGCCTGGATCCTGTCCCTAAAACAGGTGCTGCTTCTGCCAACCCCACCAAAGAGGCGCCCTGAACAACCCCCACTTCTTTGTGTGGAAGTAATGTCTATGCCCTTCTGGAAGGAGTGAGAGGCACAGAAGCAGAGAGCCTGGGGAGGATGTGACATTGTCCAGAGGAGGGACAGGAAACAACAGGACAGGAAGTGGGGCCAGGATGAGCTGCCTGAACAGGCTCCACGCCCCTGGCCCTGCAGACCTTTGGCCTCAGCCCCTAGTCAGAGTCAGGAAGAGACCCTGAATCCCAGCATCCACAGGGAGTCAGGGACCTCCAAGGTCACATGGAGGCAGGGGACAGGGGACAGCCTGCCTAGCAAAGCTCGCTCCCTCTCCCACCCCAGGGACTCATAGGGTGGGGGAGGCCAGAGGCACAATTAGCTGGGACCAACTGCCTGGCAGGCTTTCCCAGCAAATACTCAGGGTCCCAGAGCAGGTGGCACAGGGGCAAGTGGCCAGCACCACATCCGCATGGCCCACCCGTGCACTTCCCGGTGTAGAATCTGTCAGCAGGAAGGTGTGGGAAACATGGTTGTTATTTTCCTGGTCCGCCTGTTAGGATGGCCTACAATCACACAGTGGTGCCATTGCCATCCTGTTTGGGAGCACCAGGCCCTTATCGGAGCAGACCACGCTCTGCCTTCCTGCTGGGGCATTCCCAGCACAACCAAGAGAGGATACCTTGAGCTCAGGCATCCATAACAGCAGGTCACACTTCACATGTGTGACCTTGCTGGATGCTGCCACCAACCAAAGTGTCCTCTGGGCAGAAATGGAGGCTCTGAGAGGGTGATGGGCTTGCTGAGGACCACCTCGTGGATCTTGAGTTTCTGGGCACCAAGCCTGCCCCGCCTGTGCCGGTTGCTGCAGAGCCAGCTTTCTGTGACTTGCCCCCCACTCCAGTGTGTGGGAGGAGCCAGCTAGCCGCAAGGGCAGAGGTCCTGGCTGGCTCTGGGGAAGGCAAGCAAGTGAGATCCCTTCCAAGTTCTGGCCCCAGGGGTGACTTTTGGCCCCGAGTCCCTCTCCCCTATAATAGCAGAAGTCTTACTCCCCTGCCCAGGCTGGCCTTTCTCTCAGGAAGCAAAAGCATCCATACTTACCTCCCTAAGTGGGTGTCCAGGAGGGAGGGGACCATTTCTCCAAGACCACTTGCATGAGGTCTCTTAGGGCAACAGAAGGCACAGCCATTCTGGCTGGAGGACTGGCCAAGCGAAAGCTGCAAGGAAGAAGCGGCCTCAAGGACCAACTGCCCCAGAGCATGGCTGGCAAGCCGCAGAGTGCTTGGTTGCATGCTGGCCTTGCCATGAAGGTCTCATTGGTGTCCCAGCCTCAGCACCCCTTTCTCTCAGGGAGTACCACAGAGGCGCCCACTGCACTCAGGCATTGCAGAGCCCATAGCTGGGGTGAGAAGCACAGGAACCACTTGGTAAGATGCAGCCAGTAGCATGCTGAGTGGTTCGAATGCTCAGTAGACAGGGAAGCAGCACTGGAGCTGGAGACTGGGCTTGAGTCAGGCACAGCTGAGAGCCTCTCAGTGCCCAGCGCATATAGCCCAACACTCCTGCTTTCACCACCTGGTGTTCTGGGTAAGATTGTCCCTGCCTCCAGGAATGGAAAGGAACTGGGGAGTAAAGGTGCTGGGCTAAGCAGGCACAGACTCAGGGGTGACACTGGGGACCCTTTGGTCTGTGTCCAGCACACTGCACAGTCAGACCCCTTCTCCAGCCCTGCATCATATCCAGGCCTTTACCTCACTCCAGAGTCTTTGCTCACCTCCTGGGGATACCTGGCCCAACTCAGACGCAGCTGTGAGGCTGCTGTCCTGCCACTGGGTGACATCTTCACTCTTTGTGCCCTGTTACTTGTGTGTATGATCTGGCCCTAGATTCTTTCCACTTTTGAACATGACGAGGGTCCCCCTGGCTGGGCACCCACACTAGGGGGCCTTGGCAATTTCTTCCCTAGCTGCCACACCTCTCAAGAGCACACATGCAAACACATACGGGTCACGTAGGCTAGGAGCAGCAGCAGGAGGCTCCAAAGGAGGCCTGTGTTCTTCTGGCTGCTTCACTAGAAGCAGAGGGACCAGAACCACTGAGGGGATGTCCTTGGAAAAACTGCAAGCTGTAGGCCGGGCAGAAGAGCTGAGTTTTTTTGGATAGGGGAAAGAAGTTAGAAAAGGCTCAAATCCATCCTGGAAAGGTTTGTTGGCTGTTGGAAAGATGGTTAATACTGACGATTTTAGGTGATTTGTGCACCTTTAATTGTGGAAAATAACACAAAGCAAAATAGTATAGAAGAGTATAAGCAGCCCCCAGTGAGAACAGTTCTGAAGAACCCTCCCCTTCCACCTCCAGCATGGAGCCTTCACTCAGCCTGGCATTTTGGCCACGGGATTGGTTTCTCTAGTGACCCATAGCTCGCTCAGGCCAGCTGGAGGCGGGTCTGTGTGGGTACCCGTGGGGGGCTCCATTTAGGTGACACCAAGGCTGTTGGATGAACTCACCAGAAGGAGAGAAAAGCTCTCATATCTGCTGAGCTCCAGCTGGTTAGGGAGCTTTCTTGTCCTGTCCTGAGGGGTGGCCACACCACTCTGGGAGCGCCCACTTGTCCTTTTTCCTCATCCCAAGTTTTCCTTCCCTTTGAACAGATTCTTTCCCTTTCACAGTATCTATTGTACCTCACAGGTTTTATTTACCCTTTCGGGTTCTTACATTGTCATGTAGGGCTGATTTATTTCACTTGTAAGTATGGTCTCTAGTTGTATCCATTTGCCTACAAAAGCCTTGAATTTGTCTTTCTTTATAGCTGAGTAATATTCCATTGTGTAAAAATATGACATCTTTTTTATCCATTCCTCAGTTGATGGGCATTTGGGTTGCTTCCAGGACTTAGTGATAACTAATTGCACCACTACAAATATGGGTGCACATATGTGGCTGCAACATCATAATCTTTATTAGTCTACACTGAAGAGAAAAACCTTTGTCATTTGTGCTTGAAAGAGGTTGACGTGGGAAGGAGAAGTTCCAATCTTCATTCTGTTCCCGTTGCCTGAGGGGCTGGCCCCAGGCATTTGGCCAGGTGATAATGGGAAGGATGGTCCCCACCCACGCACCCATAGGAACATCCCTCTGCCTCTGTGCCCACCCAACCCCCCTGAGAGAACCCTCTTCCTTGCCTTCCCTCTGGAGAGGGCCTTGCTCTGCTGGCCACCCCACCCCTCAGTGCTGGGGTAGGGACTCCAAGGTGGTGTGGCCACCCCACAGGACACTGGATACTTGAGGTTGATCCCCTCGCTCTATCACTGCAGATGGAAAGATAGGCCCAGACAAGGGAAGGGATGTGGTGGAAATTCTAGGCAGAACTTTCTGAAAGGAAGCCTAGGCCCTTCCTTAACTCCGCCGAGCTCTGCCCCATGCTTGTGAGGTCCAGTGTTTGGTTGTCATAATGGCCCTATCAGGTAAATGTCACATCTGTCCCTCTGTGGGTGGGGCAACTGATACACAGAGAAGTGACTCACTGGTTCCCATTCACACACAGTGGCTGAGATTTGAACCCAGGAGTGTGACATCAAAATGCATAATGAACAATTTGGACCTTGCTGGTTGGTGGCTTTCCCAAGAGACCAGGGAAAACTGCCCCTGGCCTGAAGCCCCTGGTGCCCTCCAGCCTACCACCCACCTACCATGTAAAGTAGATGTGAATAAGCTCACAGGAGAGGAGCTGAGGACGCAGCTCCCTCTGACTGCCCAAAGGCCCCAGCCCACCCAATGTAAGGGCCTGGCTGGGCCTGCAGTACCTAGGCCAAGCTCCTCAAGTTCATCTTGTGGACCAAGCCAGCAGACCGTGGCATGCAGACTACGACTCCCTCCCAGCAGACATGGCTCAGTCACTGCCAATACCAACGCTTTGGTGTTCTTGGCAGCCCAGCCTCCTGCCTCTGAGCCCACCCTCACACTCCGGAGAGGGATTGCAGTGGCAGTGGCAAAGGAGGCCAAGAATGAATGGAGACACAGGCTGGTGTTGCAGTGGGCTGCAATGTGATCTGTGGTATTGGGTGAGTTCCTGGGCCTCACTGAACCACTCTTCCTGGACTGGGCCTGTGTTACTTCAGGCCAAGAGGGCCAAGGTAGGCCAAGAGGGTCAAAGCACAGTGTGCACAGGAGGGTCCTGCTGAGCTCTAGCTCTAGCTCCTTCTGGGCCATCACCTGGTTCTCCAGTCCTCTCCAAGAGACCCCTGAAGTCTCCTCACATTGACAGAAATGCTCTCCTGCACTTCAAGGATGATTGCCCTGGCTTGAGGCTCTGTCTAAGCAAACCCCATGCAGACTCCTGCAGGGCAGGCAGTTTCCCTTCCAGCAGGGGCAGCTCCTGGCCAGGAGGAGAGAAGCAAGAGCAAGAAAGGGTATGGGCTACAGGGAAGGCAGGGGGGCCTGTGAGGAGCTGGAAGAGAGCCCCACCTAGGAGTCGGAGGGCCTTCTGCTCAGATCTGGGTGCAAGAGGGTCATGAACTGGGCTGCCCAGAGCCACTCGGGGGCCTCCTCTGCATAATTGTCCCAGGATGTATCTGTGAAGAAGGTTTTCTGCCTCAAGGAAGGGATACCTTCCCTGTATGTGCAAGAGAGATGGTTGCCCTGCCTGTTGTCATTTTTCTCTTGCTGCATTTTTTGCACTTGCTTGGAGGCTGTTGCAGGGCAGGAATGGCAGAATCTTCTCTGACCCCAGAGCCCCACTGAGGGCCTACCCCACTGAGGACCATTGCTAAACACTAGGTGAGTGACTGAGTGGGTTCCTGTCACTGCTTAGCAACCCTGGGCAGATAGGGGCACCAAGCACACAGGTAGGGAATGGAATGGTCCAGGAAGGGCGCCTTGCCTACTTTGTGTCCCCAGGTCCACAGGTGCTCTGATTGTGCAATGCCCAGAGGACCGAGGGAGGGTCCAGGATCTGTCTCTGCTGCCCTCTGTCCAGAGTGAGACCTCTCTGGAGTCTCTAGCCTCCAGGCCCTGCTTTGGGTCTGGATTTGGCTTGTGGGAAGTCACTGCAACGCTGACATGTGTCAGGATAACGTGAGAGGAGCGGCTGTAGGCTCTTTAGTGAGACAGAAACAGCTCCAGGCCCAGCTCTGCCACATGCCAGCTATGTGACCTTGAAAAAGCCATTTAACCTCTCTGAGCTTGTTTCATGGCACTTAAACCAATCAAGGCATAAAGTTTTCCAGCCAGGTTCACAGGGTACTGCATAACCACTATCTGCACTCAGAGGTACGCTTTTGGTTCCCTAAAAATTTCTTTGTTGAGCCCTAGCTCCTTCATCTGTCAGTGCGACAGCTTCACAGAATGCCGTGAAGGTGGAATGAGAGGAGGTTGGTCCAGTGCTTAGCCCAGTGTCGGGTACACGGTGTGTGCTTGACAACAGCAGATTGCTGGAATCTCCCTCTTACAGTCCTAGCAACTTCTGCCTCCTTAGATCTCTCAACGGGACTGCATTGTACCCCTGGGAAACTAAGACACAATGAGGCAGTTGTCCTGGCTTTGCTGTGTGACCTTTGGAAAGTTACTTCCTTTCTCTGGGCCAATGAAGGGTTCAGATCAGATGTCCCCCTGGGTCATCTGACCTTTTAGTCTGTGTTTACGTTCTGGGGTCTCAGCTCTGAATGCCTGACTGTTTCCACCCCATTAGGGGGTGCAGTCTGGGCTCTGTGTAGCTTGTGCACGTGGGGGAGGAGGAAAGCAGCTGAGCATGGGCTGTCAGTGGGCTGGGGCAGCCCCTGGGGTGCACCGCAGAGCCCTATCTCTACGCGAGATTACTCTTGGCCCCAAATTGCACACAAGACATGTTTAGGGATCTATTTCCCTCCCTTGTGGCCCCCAACCCATTTCACATTTGTCAAGAAGAAACTGGAGGAGCCCAAGTTGCCCTTCCTCCCCTCCACCACCCTGGGGACATTCCTGGACCAGACCACAGTGGAGGTGACAACAGAAAAGAATAAATCCTGAAAGACAAAGCCCCACGCTTCCTTCACTTAATTCAATGTGGTGCATTCCGATGGCTTCTCCGTCCAGCTGGAGACGGCGAGGGTGCAAAGGTCTAGGACTGGATGGAAAGAAGCCGCTCTCCTGCGAGCGAGGAAGCCCATCCTGAGCCCACTCTCGAGGCCTTGTGTGCTGGACTGGATTGATGGCCCTGGCCAGCCCTTGGCCTGCTGTTCTGCCTGCCATCCTCCACACTGTCCTGCGTACAAGGGTCGCATCAAGAGACCGGAGTCTCTCAAGGTGCAAACTTGCTGTCTCTAGAGGGTTCAAGCTGAGGAGAGAGTCACCTTGGCCAGGATGCTCTGTGAGGACCCCAGCATGGCCCCAGGTCAGGCAGATGAAGGTTTGCATTTCTGGCCTCTCTTCTAAAGCTAGCTGACTTTGGATCAATTGGCGGTTTCCTCATCTGTACCTGAGCATGACCATCCCCATCCCCAAGATTGCCATGAGGACTAAAAAAGGCAGGATTTGCTCAGTGCCCAGCCAGAGCATGAAAATAGGATCCCAAGGAGCACTGTAGCAGGGGGGTTCATTGTTCTGTCTGGTTTAACTCTCTGTGGCTGCTGAAACAAATCACTATAAACTTAGAGAGAAGGAGGCCCATTCTCTTTTCCACCTAGAAAGGCTGCCTGAGCTCCTTGGCTCACCTCTGCCTTCGCTCCTCAAAGCGAGACTCAGCTGCCTGTATCTTGTATCCCTTCACTCTGACATCTTTTCTTCTGCCTCCTTCCACTTTTGAGGATCACCTTGAGTTGCTGTGGGCACATGCAGGTAATCCAGGATTATCTAACTATTTTGAGGTTGGCTGATTAACAACTCACTAGAGTTTGGATATGGTCTGAGTGTGTTCTGCAGGGGTGAATGTATTGGGAGCTTGAACTCCAGGGTGGTAATGTTAAAAGTGACAGGAGCCAGGACTGGTGGCTCATGCCTGCAATCCCAGCCACTCAGGAGGCAGAGGCAAGAAGACTGCAATTTGTCTCTTTTCATTATGCTTTCTACTTCTTCTTGAATTTTGCCTCAAAATCAAATATATA
>NDGM011188716.1:0-14497 GCA_002564305.1 Octomys mimax
CCAAGCAACCGCACTGAAGACGGCAACCTGCAATAGTAGGTTCATGCATGGAGCGCCCGCCATAAATTGGTGATGAAATTTTAAGAAAATAGTCCTGCCTGTCCTGGACATTACAGTCTGTTAGGAGAGGCCAAAGCAGAAAACAGCAGATTGCAGCAGGTCTATTCCAAGAGTTAGGAGTGAAAGCAGACTGGGTGCCTGGGCCCGTGTGGTAGCCGTCCACTGCGGAGATTGGGATGGTTGAGGTTTGCGTGTAGGCAGATGTGGCTTTCATCCTTCTCATGAATTCTTGGATTGCCAACTTGTATGTGGCCAAGATTTATTATTACACTATGTTTTCCAATAAACCTTAAAACATGAGATGGGTAAATGTAGACATTTTTCAAAAGAAAAATTCTAAAAGATTTTTAGACCATTACCAGACTTTTCTATAAGTGTTCTTATCTCATATCCCTTCAGTCCATCTATATTTAAAGATCTTTAATCTTTGTATCATTTGTGCATTTTCCATGTATTGCCTGACTGCTCTCCATCCTCTTTCTTCCTTTAGTGTTTGCAATTTTAGGACTGTTGCTGTAGCATGTATGTTAGTTTTAGCATTTGTATTGTATAGGAGCTCTGAAAAGTCTACCTTGGTTCTTGTAATAACATTTTAACCTAATGTCCTGTTACATTCTTCATGGATCTTTTATGGGTAGTGCTTTTAGTTGTGGTAGAAGACACATAAATGAAACTTACCATTTTAACAGTTTTCTTCATCATTATTTTATGGGAAAAGGTGAAGCAAAATTTCACAATAAGATAATAGGAGAATAATAGTTATTACATGTTATCTTTAAGTATTTAGTTGCTCAGGGTACAAGCTATGAACATAAAAATGTCTCCAATCAATATTAGCACAAACTTTCTATTTTTAAGAGACATTAATAATGTAACTGACTTACATTTTTTCTTCTCCCTTACTGTCTTTTCCTCTTTCACCTAGAGTTCTTTTTTTTTTCTTTTTGCTAATTTCTTCCCACTTCACAATATCTAATGTATACATTTTTCAAGTTATTTTTAAATAGGCAGGCCAGTAGTGCTGAATATGTTCATGGTACTGTGCAGCCAACCTCCAAAAGGTTTTTCAGCAGAATCAGAACACTAAATCCACTAGGTGGCTCTTAATTTTATGCTTATATTTTAGGCATGGATATCATAAATGTTATAGTTTAGATACTCATTGGTAATACATACTGTAAAATTATAGTATTTGAATTATTGTAGTTCATTAGACTTAGCATGATGAGTGAGGGTTACAAAGCATATTGAAAAATATGTCAAATTAGTTCTACCTGGATTTTGCTGTTTAGCCAGTAAAAATTTTCTGTCATTAGGTATGTGTGAACTTTGGAGAGAATATTTATTAATGTTAAGAAATGCTTGTATCTTTGACATGAGTGGCTTATAGTATAATTGGGGATCAGTTTCTAAGGTGTCAAGCAATGTTCAATTTTTTTTATTGTGTTGGTTAGCTTATTATGTTTTGAATCATATAGCTGGGGTAAACCTATCATGGTCCTGTTGATAGGAGCCATGATCATTTCGTAACTTGTGGTAGTGGCAGGTGTTTCATCTTCGAGCTATTTGAAGCAAAAAAACTTCATGGCTGTGAATACAAGCTGCCCCAGAATCTTGAGGATGACTTGTTTCTTTATTTTATATATGCCTTTTAGCCCTTTTATTTTTGAAGTCTACTAGGCATGTTGTGGAAGAAGTGCAAATAGAAACAAACAAACAAAATGCATTTTGTCCACAAAGGTATAATGTTGTTTCAGCTTCTATAAATTTCATTCTTGAACCAGTAGTATCAGTGTTATAGACAGTACACGTTCTTCCTAAATGCTGCTAACCTTTTTATTTGTCATGCCTTAATGAACAGATATATAAAGTATTAATACATTTCTTGCCCGGGAGCCATTGCTAAAATGGCTAAATGGAAAACCTTTGAATTTTAAGAATTGAAAAGTCTTTTAGTTGGAAAAGTATTTATAAAGTATAGCCAAAATCCAGATAAAATTTAAAAAGTGGTAAAATGAATTGCATAAAATTTCAGAATCTATGCTTGGCAAAAATCAAAGAAAAACAACAGAAAATTACCTTATATGGCACAAGTCTAAACATAAATGATAAAATACAGGAATGTAGTGAAGCATCTTACCAAATAAAGGTATAGTATTAATTGATAAAATGTCATGATTCATTAGAAATACAAAGAATAGATACTATGCACAGAAAAATAATGTCTTTGAATAGATGTTCTGTCATACAGATAAAATAAAACAAATGTAACTATTCATGTACTTGACTGGCAACCATAAAAATTTAATGCCATTCTGGAATGGGGGTAAAAAATAAATTCCTTACATTTTTGGTGGGAGTATTGATTTGTATAACCATTTGAAAGAGTTATTTGGGAATATCTTTCAAAATGTAAATGTCATCCTCGTTTAGTACTTTTGCTTTTAGAAACTTATCATAGATAATTCACATGCATATTTATATGTATGAGCAAGGCATTTCAGGAGGTAGCTGTATCAGTGACCTTTACAACAGATATATATATATATGAAATGATCTATGATAGAATGCAAAAGCTGGTAATCGTGCCGATTTCTTGGAAGGGAAACTGAATTTGCTGAAGAGGGGAAGAGAGACTACTTTTAAACTGAATATCCTTAAAGAATACACATGTGTGTATTATCTACTAAAACTAATATTAAAATAATAACATAGGTACCTCTTATAAAATGTAAAAAACACTATCAACAGATTTCACCAGTGTTTAAATTTTGATGTGCCAATAAATGGTGGGTGTTGTCTCTCACTTCAGACTGTTTTCTCTCAGAAAGAAGTTCTTTGTACCTGATCCTTCTCATGTGTAACAAGTTCGACAGGCAGCCTATTGCCTATACTCATTCATCCTTTATATTTGTCCAGGCCTTTAATATATATTTGTGATTAAATAGTATTTTCTACTAATTATTTAATATCTGTTTCTATGGATAGGTTTGGGTGTAAAAAAGGCTGAGTCCTCTGTCCAGTTGGGGCTCTAGTGTGTACTGTTTGATCTTATGTGTTCCCCTAAGAGTATGTGGAAAAGCTTTGAGACCCTGGAGTGGTCCTGTTGGGCGATACTGGAACCTTTGATTGGTGGGCCTGGTGGGCAGTCTATGTGTCACTCCAGGAGAGCTGCCTGAAAGGGAATAGTGGGGCTGGTCTAGTGAGGAGGAGTCTTTTGGAGTGCCCAAACTGCAGCCTAGCTCATTTATGTATTGTAGAGTTCCGCACTACAATTAAACCTGAGTACTGAGGTTTTAGTTTAAAAAAACAAACAAAAACATTCACACTCTCTGTGTTAAAAGAAAAATAAATACACGTGTGCCGAGATTTGCCACCACTAACCCATAGTCCCTTCAACTTCTGCTTTCCTCCCAAGCTGTAAGATGAACACAGCTCCACTGTGTGTTCCCACCACAATGGTGTGCCTCACCCAAACCAGTAAGGGCCACCAATTGTGGACTGAAGCCATTCTCTGAACCAAATTACACTTTTCTCATTGTTAAGTTGATTATTTCATGTACTCGTCATAGTGACAGAAAGCTGATAGGCACCACAATTTAGACCCTTGTGCAAGCAGTTTGTAACATTCATGAAGTCACTTGAGAGTTGCAGCTGGAGGTGGATTGTCCATTGGGAAGAAGAAATCTAAAACATATCTCTTTTTATAGCAGACTCGGAGAAGGTATAGTGGTTGTAGCATAATAACATCAGTGTCTGGAAGATGAAACTTCTATAACATTGTATGGATTGAAGAAGATAGTTTTTTTTTTTTTTTTTAGAGATGCTCAAGCCTAATTATTTTATTATTATTTTACACATGATGAGTTAGGGAGTATCTTTTTAAATGTAGGTTACTTTGTGGTAAGAGAAATAAGTAAATATTATTAAATGATAAAATTTTAATTTATTAAGCAGAAATTTTTTAAAAAGCACAATTATTAGTAATGCACACATTTGAGAACCATGAGTGTCAAAAAGCTTCCTTGTACTTAAATTATAAAATTGACAGACATATTAGCTGATGTTTATAAAAATCCTGATTATTATATAAAAAGATACTACATTAATAACTTGCCATAAGTTATTTTAATAAGGTGGTTGTTTTTAATTTTATGATTTTCTTTTTACGCTTTTATGTATTCTCCATTAGCAATGTCTACTTATTAAATGAATTGTTCTTTTTCATGCATATTTATCACCATATTATAACTGATTGTGGCCAATGTATGTCTTCTGAAAATTTCTAATAACTTATTAGATCAATTCTTCTTTTTCACTTTTCATTGATTACCTGTTCCCTTGTACTACAGAGTTTAAAAAAGCTCACAGTTTGTGTTATTTTGTGAAGTAAGCCTTTATACAATTGACATGATCTCTTCAGGCAGCATAAAATTATATCGAATAATGGTAGTGAAAAAGTTCAAATGGCCAATAAGTAAATGGAAAAATTCTTTCAACATCTCTGGTCATTAAAGAGATAAAAATTAAAACATTGGGATTCCATCTTATTCTATAAAGAATAGTTATCATAAAAAATCAAATAACAATGCTGATGAGAGTCGAGGGAAAAAATGAACCTTTCAGCATTATTGATAGGGATGTAAATTAATACAACCTTCATGGAATTCTTATGGGACGTCCTCAAAAAGCAAAAAGTAGAAATTCTGTTAGACCCAGATATTCCCCTTCTAGGTGTCTTTCTGAAAGAGTTAAAGATAAGGACATCATGTCATAGTGATACATACCAATGTTTATAACAGCATAATTCATAATCTTGGATGTGGTTTATATTCATTAACATGAATGGGTAAAGAAATGTAGTATTTAAACACAATGAAGGACTACTTTATTTTTTGTATTTTAGGGAAGGGTCTACAGGGTGTTCAGGTTCTCACTACTAGATCAGACTCACAGTGATTCTCCTATTTATGGCTTCCCAAGTGCTGGGATTACAGGTGCGTGCCACCAGGCCCAGTCTCAATCTCCCTCTCAGCGTGTTCTGGGGGCAGGGCCAGCATGGCCGTCCCGGGGATTGAACCCCTAGTCCCTGCACTTGCTTGCAGGTGCTTTAATCCACTGAACTATTTGGCCGGGCCAAGGACTACTCTGATATAAAGCAGTAGAAACGTGAGTCATCTATCTGAAGATAGATACACCTTGAGACCATAATGTTCAGTGAAATAAATCAGACACACAAGCTTATATATTGCATGGTTTCTCTTATATGAAAGACCTGGAGTATATTGAATAAAGTACAGAATCAAAGGAAACAGGAAATCATTCTTGTTAAATAAAGGAAAAAAGAGTGAGAGATTGAAGAAGAGGAGGAGTTGAGAAGAGGATGGAAAACAATTAAAATGTTTCATGTACATGTGCCAACTCCCTGCGAAGAATATGATCATCATTTGCTAATAAAAACATAAAACAGTTTTATTCCTACATCTTTGCATGTTTTTATTTACTATTTAATCTTCCCAATAATCCCACAAGGTACAGACTATTAATATTCTCAATTTACAGCTGAAGCACAGAGCTTAGATAAGTTACTCTCATGTAGTCCAGAATGGAAGAACTTGGCCAAAAATTAGGTTTCTTAATTTATATGCTGAGAACTTCTACTTATTCTGTATGAGTTTAATGGAAGCTGAATTAAATAAGTTAGCAAAGTACCTGCAGTAGTAGTACTGGCTCCCGTTTGGAAAGGATAACCCAGATACTTAGGAAATAGGAATGGTTTGTCACCCTCCCCTCCAAGCCAGTTGTGCTATAGTCTCTTCAACTTACCTGAGTAGCTCAGCAGCATTCACTTAGTATAAATAAGCAGTAGTGGGGATGGGGAGATAGCTTAGTGCTCTAAACTCCTGCCTGGCAATTGCAAGGACCCAGGTTTGATCCTTGGTACCGCTTGCTGTGCCAGCCTGCCCAGGCCCTGCCCAGCCAGCCACTAAACTGGCATGGTGGTCCATGCCTCTAATCCCAGCGCTGGGAGGCTGAGACAGGAGGATAACTTTAAGTCCAAGCTGCATAGCGAGACCTTGTATCAAGTACATAAATTTAAATAAGCAGTAGCAGGGCTGGAGAGACAGCTAGGTGGAATAAGTGCTTGCCTGGCAAGTGCAAGGTCCTGAGTTCAATCCCTGGTGCCACCAAAAACAACAACAACCAAAAAAAGGGAAAAAAAAAGAAGTAGCTTTGAATTTTTAATTTTTTTGTTTTGTTTTGTTTTGTTTTAAGGGCATTAGCTGGGTCTTGATCAGCGTATCCTGTTAGGTACCATTAGTCTGTCTTGTCTTTGGATGTAGCTTATTTGTCTCAGGATGCTTTTCAGTGTTCGTAAATTACTGATTTTAGTGGAAGAATATTGAATAAGAAATTAAGTGTTGTTGTTTCCAAGTATACATTTTCCTAGTATAGGAATCCAAGTTTGCACTTGGGAATTAAAAACAGTGTTTTATATTTTAGCTATGCAATAGCCTTAGCTTATATCCACCTGTTATATTATCATGTGGTTTGTGGTGTTCCACCATTTTCCAGTAGCATAGCTCTATCAATAGAAGAAAATGTTACTATTTATGTTCAATGCACATCATATTCACTTTCGAACCCCTTTACCATTGCAAAAGTCATTATTCATAAGTCTAATTTATTTTGGGACAATGTTTTTGGTGCTTCTTGTTACCAGTGAGCAGTAAATACACTGATTTTGGGAAAGCATATTGCCAGAATTTAATAAGTATAAAGCACCTATTGTTCTAATCATCTCTGCTTTGTTTATTTTCCTACAGAAGAAAGAGTCTTCTAAATCTGGTGTCAAGAAAAAAGTAACAAAAGTTGCAGAAGCAAAAAAAATAATGAAGAGAAATTTTAAAGTGAATAAAAAAATAACATTTACTGATGATGGAGAGGTAAGATAAAGTAAATACTTCACTTGTGAGGAACATTTTAAGTATTATGAAGCTTGACTTTCCTGCTGACTGACATTTTTTATTGAGAAAAGAAGTGTTTCTCTACAGTACGCTGGGCCACTTTCACTGCTACTGCGGCCTTTCAGGTCAGCAGTTGTGGGCAAGGCAGCCTTACTAGCAGTAAACTAAACTTCTTGATGATACCACCACAGATTATTTAGAACTTTTAAAATTCCATGTTTTTGTTAATATTTTAATATCTTGCTGTTACCATATTCTGTGGTAGCAAACACAAGCATACTAACATAACTACTTGGCAGAGTGTATTTTGCTTGACCTGGAAGTCTTCCCATCCTCTCCTCAGTGGTGGATGCTCTGTACCTGATTATCCCTGGGCTAGTTATGGGGCATTGTTCTACTTTTAAGTAGTCCCAGACCATGGGTGCCTTGTTTCCATCTTGTTTTTACCTCGTTCTGATTATAAATGCATACATATATCTTAGAGAAGGGGTTATTGCAGATTTCTTAGGAAAGTTCATTATGTTGCATGATAATCATTTTCTTTTTAAGTAATAGATTGGTGACTGATAGCATGCCTTCTTACACAGTAATATTTGTTGCCCCCAAAGTTGAGACTGTACAGATCTCACTTTGCGTAATGATTGTGGTGGCTCCAAGGATGAGAGGTGGCAAGAATGCATGTGCCTCCAGTTTCTGTGCCTTGAAGAATAATTAGTCTTTCAAAATAGTGGCGTGTATTGACATCATTGTGGCCACCAGTGAAAAGTTTTATATTTTTAAAGTACTGCTAGAAATCATTGAGTCAATGCTCTTTATTTTTCTGGAAAGGACACAGGTGTTCAGAGAATAAGTACTTTATTCACTGTTGTACAGGACCCTAGTGAAAAAGCCAGGGCATGTGACCAGATCCCCTGACTTTCAGTGCCCTGTCACCTTGTTCCTATCCACAAGCCATGTATGCAGAGTCATGTGCATATGTGTGTATTTTCTCTTTACATTTCACTATTTCATTCCTTATTTACTATATTCGGCACATTATAAGCTCAGAGGATAAATGAAAACAAAAAAACCATAGAATTGCCTTCAAGGAGATTCGTTCTAGTTACAGAAATAAGAAAGTAACCGGCATGGTGTGCTAAGATGTGTTAGGCATTGTACTGGTGCCTTGGAAGCCCAAAGGAGGCATGTGCTAGTCAGCTGGGGTCTTGCTCCGTGCAGGGGATTTTGAGCTGAGTCATGGGGAGAGTATGTTATTAACAGCACCACAGAAGCATTTTTCTTCTACCTTCTAATAATTTTGAGAAATTTTGCTTTAGTCACATTCTTATCAGGTTACTGACATTACTTTATGCTGACTTGGATTGTCTTTTCTGTGCCTTGCTCATTTTAATTATCAGGTCTGTGGGCAAGTTTTTAGAAATAAAAGATATAAGGCAGAAAATAGAGCTATGCACCATTTAAAGTTGTTACACAAGAGGAATTTCTGTGGCTATTCCACTCCCCACCTAACACCTACCTTTTTTTTGGCTGTAGTTGGTTCAGCAGTGGCCGCAAATGCAGAAATCTGCCACCAAGGACCCAGTGGAAGATGATGACTCTGGTGGTATCAACTTAGATAAAGCAAAGGAAAGGCTTCAGGAAGAGGACAAATTTGACAAAGAAGAGTATAGGAAGAAAATTAAGGCAAAGCATCGGGTAAGTTTTCCATCTTGAATTAATACTGAATGAAATTTAATATGTCACTAAATATATCTAAATATTCATTAGTAGATGACATTATACTTCTTTATTGTTTTCTGTGTCTGTTGTTTTAGTTTTTCCTGGGGGAGTCTTTATATTGCTGACTGATTTATAATATAGTTTATCACCTACTCTGCTTTTGGTCTGAAATGATTCAAATAATACTAATACGTTTTGGCTGAAGAGATAGCTCAATGGCTTAATTAAGTACCTCCCTGGCAAGTGCAAAGTTATGAGTTTGAGTTCTGGTCGGTCGGTTGGTCCTTCGGTCGGTCCATGCATCCGTCCATCCATCCATTCATCCATCCATCCATCCATGCATGCATGCATGCATCCAGGTTTTTAGGTTAATAGTTATGAACAAAATAATGCCATTTCAGCGAAGGATGGATCACATAAATAATGGAGATCCCGTAAGATTTCTTGGTGTAGTGGTATTATAGCTGTCGTAGTTATGTAAGCATACTCCAGGATGTTTGCACAATGATTAAGCCACCTGGTGAGACATGATTGTATCATTAAATTTTTATTCTGAGATAATTCTTGTATGATATGTAATTGTAGGAACTAATTCAGAGCGGGATTTCATGTTCTCCATTTCTGTAATTTTGTAACCTCTAGAATATTCTCTAAGTGAAACTACATAGTACATAGCCTTGTGGTATTATTGGCTTTTTTATTCAGCATTATTTTACAGAAAATTCATTCAAGTTGTGTATTAACATTCTGTTCTTTTTATTACTGAGTAGTACTCTATCATGTTGCTGTACTAAGGTTTATTTCACTATTCACCCATCAAAGGAGAAATTGAGTGTAATAGCTAAATTTCTTTTTATATCAATTAATTGATAATTAACATAAAATTCACTATACTTAAATAGTGGAAATTTTGTATGAAGGAATACTATGTAAATAAACATATTTCCTGGTGGCCTAAAACTTGGTACTTTCCAGATACCCTTGATTATGACTGTACAATGTTATTGACCTGTCATAATACGCAATTTCCTGGAAGTGGGTATTTCATTAGATGAATGAATGAATGAGTGAGTGACATAAGCAGATTTACATCTTAAAATAACTTTCTGTAGTGTGCCTTTGAAATAATGAATGGTTTTGGTATATCATACAGGAAATCTGCCTTACTGTTCATTTCAGTGCTGTTAAGAAACTTTTAAGCGTTTGAATATAGAAATTTTTTTACTAGTGGTACCTTGAAAAGATGCTTGTTTTTGAGTTTAAAATTAGTGAATGGACCAAAACGTTTTTTGCAAGATACACAGCAATAGTTTTCATTTCTTTATCTTATGGTTTCATACAATGTCATAGTAGTTTTGGTACAAACAAAAGGTAGATACTGAAAATGGCTTCAGGGATCAAAATGAGTGTTGAGAGAAACATCCCAGAAATGTGGAGAATACTGGTTTAATTGTTGGATATTTATGTGATTGCTAGGAAAAAAAAATCATTTCTTACATTGCTACATTTATAGCACATTAGTTAAATTGAGATTTGACTTTACATGTTGTATTAAAATGTTTTAGAAGTACTAAGAATATCAGCAGTTTGGCATGTTTTAGTTTCTGATCTACTTACAGTATTTATCCAGGGAAAGACTGAGCATATGTTTTACCTTCTATTATTTCTAAGTTGTGATCAGCAGTATAAAAATTCTGAGGACATTACATAAAACAAGACTGTGAAACTTATTACTATACCCAGGTTGTAGAGAATTGTTTCTGAGACTTTCAGAAACTTAATTTTCAGTAGGCTAATTGCCCGTATGTTACCGTCTAGACTGTGACAGTAGACTCTTTAAGGAGGTAGAATGTTTTCTCAAGAAGATTATAATTGAATAGTAAATGTGCCTAGGTCGGCACTTAAAAATCTGTATATTTCATGTTAATTTTGGGGAATGAATAATAATCTGGTTCTGAAATCAAGATAATAAAACATACATATTAAGAATTCTTGCTTTTTTCTGTTACGTGTCTTTCTTTTACACCGCAACTCTGATTGGTATATGGTTATTAGTGTAATCTGTTCTTTATGCATAAAAGAATAAGTAGAAATTTGTGTCCTTATTTTCTCCCTTTCTTACATGAAAGTATGCCTACGGTATATAGATTATTTTATACTTTGCTATTTTTGCTTACCTTTTAATAATCATCTGTCTGTCTGTCTATCTATCTATCTATCTATCTGGTATAGAGTCTCACAACACAGCTTGGACTTACAGTGATCCTGCTGTCTCAGCATCCCCAGTGCTGAGATTACAGGTGTGTGCCACCATGCCTGGTTTTGGTGGCTGGCATGGCACATACTGGGTCCCTGGGCCAGCACGGCATGCGGCACAGGGGATCATACCCGGGTCCTTGCACTTATTGGGCAGGTGCTTAGACTTCTGCGCTATTTCCCCAGCCCCTCCACTTATTATTGAGCTTTTAAGTCATTTTCTTAAGTCAGGAGTGGTGGTGTACATCAATAATTCCAGCACTTAGGAGGCTGATGCAGGAAGATTGCTACAAGTTCCAGACCAGCCTGGACAGACAGACAGCTACATAGTGAACTTAAAGACAGCCTGGACAGACAGACTGGACTGTACAGTTGAGAGCATATGTAAAAAAACAAAAACAATCTGCAAAGCCCAAGTCTTTTTTGCACTATTACTAAAGCATGGCAAATGAGTTTTAAACTCTCTTAGCAACTGTTCCATAGTAAGACTAGACAAAGCAATTTTCAGCTAACAAAGTTGAAAAAGCACTAGAATTTCAAATACTACTAGTACTAAAAGTCAATACCTCTTTAAGAGACAAAGTCTTTTAAAATAATTACAAACTTTCTCTTTTATGTTAAATGAGTGTATCTTATACAAGTTGGGCTGTGATATATCTTCAAAATAGGATATTTTGTTTTCTTTGAGACAGGGCAGACCAGGCTAGCCTGAAACTTCTGGGTATCCTCCTGCCTCAGCCTCCCGAGTGCTGAGATCACAGGCATGTACCATCACTCTTGACTTCCAAATGCACTTTTAGAATAGTATGTAGCCAAAAAAGAATAGTTAAATAAATAGAATGGTATTCAGCTTTTGTGTACATGCTGTCTGTTACTGACATGATTGTCTACTTGGCAGTGTTTCCAACAGTGAAATTACGATTTATGCATGCATACTTTTTTTTTTTTGTTTATTAAGGTAGAGAAAATTTACATTTGTGAACATTTTGAAATTAGTGTTTATTAGTATAATGTATATAAAACACAGTGCATATAGGTACTCACATCATTTACCAACTTGTCACAGGGTGGATTTCTGTCCAGAAGACAAATGGATTGTTTTCCCCAATGTCAGGTTTTAGTGTTTGGCACAGGGAAGGAACGGTGCCCGCTGAGAAGAGCGCAGGGCTCTCCACTGCAGTGCTCGCGCCTGAGTGCTGAGCATGTTGCAGTGGTTTGCATTAGCATTCACCAGCGTGACCGAGAATAGGAGGAATTAATTCTACCAGATCAGTGAGTTCTTCTGGCTCTGCATATACAGTTAAGGCATGGGTCTAAAAAGTTTTATTTTAGTTTTTGGGAAAATGAAATTTTGATTTGTGCTTTCTTTTTCCCCATGAAAAATGGGTTTATTTTGTTTGAAAACAGTGCATTGCTCTTTACTTATTTCCTAATAGATACTAACATTTTACTTAGCAAACTAAATTATTAGCTGGGCGTGTTGGCATACACCTGTAATTCCAGCACACGGGGAGTTTAAGGCAGGAAGAGTGCAAGTTTAAGCCCTGCCCAGGTAGTTTAGTGAGACCCCGTCTCCAAATACAGAATAAAGATCTGGGGATATAGCTCAAAGGTGGAGCACCTCTGGGCCCATACCCTAGTACTAGGGAATTAAATTATTAATTCCACACTAATTATTTTGTTCTAATTAAATTTTTTTGAATTTGAAATCATTGTTGGTTTTAAAACAGATATTACCATGATGGCAATCTTAGTTCTTTTACTCCAAGCAAATGTAATTATGTCTCTCACTCCTAATTTTGTTACTACTGTACTGTGGAAGTATAGTGAGAAGAATTATCTGCCTCCAAAGAATTTTGGAATTACTGACATTATGTCTGTGGATGAGCACTGACTCATGAAGGTAGGAAAAGATGATGACAGTGGGTCACAGAGTTAGAAAGGGGGGGTGGACCGGAATGCATTTGTTATGGGGAAAAGAAATTATAAAACTGACCATAGTTCCATATTTTCCATATATTATATTTTTTAAATGTATATTTTAGGTTTTATAGGCTTTGGAGGTACCCCCCCCCAGTATAGTCAAAATATTTTTTGAATTTTAGGAGGGTGAAGTTTTAACATGTAAGCGAATTTAGTTATAATGTTGCTATCTGACAGCAACTGCTTGACATTACTTTAAAGAATTAGTAGCCTCAGACCATGGTTTTGGATGTGTCCTAAGCCTTCATGGTATAGGACTAGGCAATTCATTTTGTTCACTTGTTCCTTTTTCCACACCTTTGCACCAGTCTTTGACTTGCACTGTCTTCTGCCTAATTCTGGAAGCTCTACAATATCTACTGCTACTGAAGTATTTATACATGTCTTAAAGATTTAGAAAATAAGTATAAAGATTTTTTTCAAGTGGGTGTGGCAGCATATACTTCTCATCTCGGTACTTTGGCAAGCTGAGGCAGGAAAATCATAAATTTGAGCCCAGGCTTTGCAGTTTAGCTGCTTAAAACAAGCAGAGTATTAAAAAAAAGTAAATCTATTTTTAGATTTTATTTTACTTTGTATTACCATAAAAAACTTCAACCCCTGTGTTTATTGCAGCACTGTTTACAATATCAAAATATGGGACCAACTCAGGTGATTTTTAGTAGATGAACAAATTAAGAAAATGTAGTATATTTACACAATGGAATGCTAGTCAGTCATTAAAAAAAAGAACAAAATCTTGGCATTTGCAACAACATGCATAGAACTGAAGAGTGTTATATTTAGTCAAACAGACCAGACAGAGAAAGGCAAACACATTTTTTTACTCATGTATGGAAACTACTTAGTCAATCTTACGGAAACATGGAATGGAAGAATGGACACTAGAGATCGGAAATGATAAGGGGAAGGGAAATAAGAAGGTACTATAAAGGTATTGGGGGTAGGAGAAGGCTTTGGGGTAGAAGTGTAGATAGATGGGTATGATCATTGCATGAGGTATGCATGCATGGAAATAGCACAGTGAACCCCATTAATTTGTAAATTCATAACATATTCATAAAGTACTTTCATGTGCTCATAAAGTGTACTTCGTACATTTATAGCATTCATAAAACCGAACTATTTTCACTACATAGTACATTGTTAACTATAATCACTGATCTGTACAGTAGATCTCTATGACATTCTTTCTAACTAAAATTGTACACCCATTGACCAATGCCTGTCTGCCTCCCTCATGGTAATCATCACTGTACTTTGTACTTTTATGCATTCAGTTTTTTTCATATATATATGAAAAAAGGCTGAATAGTTTTCCACTAGAGCATACTTAAAAAAATCTACTTCTCTGTTGATGGGCATTTCTGTTTTTCTATGTTTAAGCAATTGTGAATAGATATAGGAGTGAAGAGATCTCTTCAACATAACTAATCTTAAGGCCTTTGAACATTTATTTTTTTAAACATTTATTTATTTATTTAGAGAGACAGAGAGAGAGAGAGAGAGAG
>NDGM011188717.1:0-12904 GCA_002564305.1 Octomys mimax
CCTGGCAAGCACAAGGACCTGAGTTCAATCCCCGGTTCTGCCAAAAAAAAAAAAAAAAAAAAACAAAAAAACAAAAACAGAAAGTAATATAGTCAGAGGGGTTGGGCTGTGAAGGAAGTAGGATAAAAATAAATATATCAGAACTGTGCCTGAAGGCACATCTGAAAAAGGCCAGGCCTCAAGATAAAGATTCAATGACCAGGCCTATAGGCTTCCCCCTAAGGCATATGCAGTAACTTAAGATTACATTATAATTAACATCACTGGTCCAGTAAGTGCAGACAGAAATCAGTCACTTTGGTGCTATATGACTTGTTTCCCTACCGGGATTAGTAATGCTAACTGGCTATACTTGTAATCCTATAATTATAGTTTGACCACACTGCACCCATACTGCGACTTTGCTACATAAATTACCTATGACAAAGGCCATCAGTGAGCACCCCTATTCAGGATTGCTCCCAGAAACCCAGAGCTATTTTTCTTTCCTTAAAACCTCTCCGAACTTCATTCTTTGGTTGATGATTTCATTCCTCAACATAGTGGAACCACAAACTTGGCACCTTTGATATCTAACAGGTTGGGAGTTTTGTTTCTCCTGTATCAGGAACTTTGCGTTCTTCAGCTATTAAGCCTCCCCAAATGCCATCCCTTGCTGGGAGCTTTGCTACCATCATCCCAGGGTATACCGTACAGTGTAAACAGCCTGTTGCAGGCCTTCTGAACCTGTATAGTCATGTGAGCCAATCTTCCTAACAAATCTCCTCATATACTTTTGTATATATGTCCTATTCATTCAGCCTTTCTGAAGACTCCTGATACTAATAACCACCCAGAAATAACATTTATACATATCAATTTTTAAATCTTTTTATAAACATCTAAACTAGAAAACAATCTGAACTACTCTTACAAGAGTAAATTATATCCACACTCATTACAAATCTACTTCTCAAAACTCACATGCTGAGGTTCACACCTACTGCATAAAATGTCTACCAGGAGTCACTTATATTTGTTTTTATATCTACTTTTGCCAGTTGTATTTCTTATTGAAATGACATGAAATGATGAATGCTAAGTTTTTTTTAAAAAGTTACTACTCTCGTAAGTTGAATTTTTGGAACACTTGATAAAAATAAGTTGTTAAAAAATTGCTATTGAATTAAGGCAAGTGAAGTGTCAAAAACAGGGTAGGAGAATCATTAAAAGCTGTAAAGACTAAGGGGCCGGGGAGATGGGTCAGTGGAATAAACGCTTCCCTGGCAAGTGCAAGGGCCTGAGTTCAATCCCCAGTTCCGCCAAAAAAAGAGAAAGAAAGAAAGGCTGTACAGACTCCATATACCTTGTCTTACAAAAACCTTTCATTTTACTTGGAATGAAAGTTAAAAAAAAATCAATCAATGAATTCTGAAATATAGATGATAGATCATATGGGGCTACAATTAACAGGCCCACATTCAAAGCATCTTACCATAAATATTAAAAAATAGAATTTTTAGCTCCAAATATTTCAAACTTTATATCTTGTTAAGTATATCATTATTTATCCCAATTCTGAATAACTTCTTGGTTACCAATTAACGTTCTAGAAAATACCAGGAAAGTTTTACACAAATACACAGTTGAATAGTCTATTTTTCCATTTGATATACCATGGGGGAGAGGGGACCAGTTTTACAGTGATTTTTTTTTTTCCCCAGAATTTCATGTTAGATTTGTATCATATAGGTCAGGCATGGTGGCACACACCTCTAATCTCACCACTCGGAAGGCTGTACCAGGAGGATTGCTACAAGTTTCAGGCCAGCTTGGAATACATAGTGAGTTCAAGTGCAGCCTGAATTACGTAGCAAGGATCCGTCTCAGAAAAAAACATGTATTTTTATTATAAAAATACATACTAACGTCACCTCAACAAGGAATAAAGTAAAATCACAAAAGGAAATAGTGCTTTACCCACCTACTATCAACTTTTCCAATTTTATGATGGTATGAAAGCTAAACAGACTCAAAAGAAATTGAACTTGAAATTTTAATCATGTTCTGAGTTAGTAATAGTACCTCACAGTGCTTTGCAGTGACAGTGAGGTATAACTTCTAGTATCCATCTAATCAAAGAGGCTAAACAATTCATCTGCTTCAGTATAAGGTGTTGCTAAGCTGTATAATAAATGGTAGATTAGGCCAAATGTAATGCAAATACATTTTTTGACAGTAATGGAGAACAAAGGGCTTGCCTGTGCCAGGTAAATACTCTATCACTTAACAGCATGAAACGTAGTTCTGACATATTTTCAACTTATGTTAAGTTTACAGAACCATAGCCCACCAAAATTTGTAGATCATCTATATTTAGCTTCACCAAAAGGCAAGATTTCTGCTTAAGAGTACTGTTATGGTTTGGGTATGGGTGTCCCCCAAAGTCTCGTGCAGTCTTGGGGCAGCTTCTGGAGTTTGAGATTAATTACTGTGGGTGTGAATGTTGTACCTGCGCTGGGGCAAGTATTTTGCATTACAATGTAGGTGGGAAGAGAAGCTAGCTGCTGGAGCTGCTGCTACCTTTCCCTTGCACTTTTGCTCCTTGCCCTGCCATGCAAATTTGCTCTCTGCCTTGTGCCACTCTGCCTTGGAGCCAGCTGAAAATGTGTAAATATTGAACTGTCTCCCAAATGTAAAAAATCTGAAATGTATTATAGATATAGTAACACAGAAAGAAACTGAACATAAGGAATAAACAACAAAGATGAGGAAAAAGAAAAAAGGGGAAAGCTCATGCAAGTATATATACAGGATAGCTGAGATGATTGTACTACTAATTCCAACAGTTCTTTGAAAATAGAAGTTAATGTTTAAAATTTGCACTTTGACTAATTCCATATGCTAATATCTGTAATCTGAGCAACTACACCAAAGATAGTGTCTTAATTCTGATTATACTCTTTAAAATAAATTTAAAAATAAAAAGGTAAAGTTATTGAAAGCATTAACGTTCAATTATTTGTCTAATCTTGTGTAACTAATCTGTTAATCTGAGCAAGTTTTTTGAGCCACAGTTTTGATGATAAAACAATATAACCATTGTTAATTTGTTATTCTTGTTTTGAAAATCTATTGTATATTACTGTTTCTTTATTTTTTCTATTTTTTTGCTCTTTAAAATCAAATTTAAAAAAAATACAATGATAATCCAGTGAAAAAGGATAACAATTTTTCATAATAAAAGATAAATATGAATGAAGAATGTGGACAGTGAGTACGAAGTATCTAATATAAAAGAGGGAAATATACACCTAACAGTGGTTAAAAAAACTGACACCAAATGCTGGAAAGGATATGGAGCATCTAGAATTCTTATACACAAGAAATATTAAATGTTATAATCACCTTGGACAGTTGTTGGTAACATAAACCTATCTAAATTATGCTCCAGCAATTCTACCATCAGTAATGCATGTCCTCAAGCATACTTTTCTTTCTTTTTTTTTTTTTTTTTGTATTTTAGTAAGGGTCTACAGAATGTATAGGGGGGTCTCACTTTGTAGATGGGACTTGTAGTGATGTGTCTGTTTTCAGCCTCCCAAAGAGCTGAGATTATAGGCGCGTACAACCAGGTCCAGTCTCAACTGCTATGCGCCCTCAGGCAGGGCTGGTGGCAGGCTGGTGATGAACCCTAGCCACTGCCCGCATCTGCCTGAACAGTCGCTTTAATCTGCTGAGCTATTTGGCTGGCCCTACAAATATACCTGTAGAAGTGTTTATAGGAGTTTAATTTACAATAGTCCCAAACTGGAAATAACTAAAATGCCCACCAACAAGAGTATGGAGAAAGAAATTGCAGTATAGCTTAGGTAAGCACAGGGGTCCGGGTTTCATCCCCGGGACAGCATGCAGGGCCTGCATCACCCCTGGATGCACTGAGCCAGCGTGGTGGCGCACACCTATAATCCCAGCAGTAGGGAAGCAGAAATCAGGAGGATCACTGTGAGTTCGAGCTACATAGTATGACCCTGCACACACACAAAAAAAAAACCTAAAAGAAGTATAGTATATATACACACTAAAATACTGACCAATAAGGAAAAATTCAATTGTTCGAAACTAGACAAAAGAGTATATACTGTATTACTCTATTTACATGTAATTTGAATACAAACCAAAGGGACCAGCCAAATAGCTAAGGGGATTAAAGGACCTAAAGTGGGCACAGGGGTCTGGGGGTTCAATCACTGAGCTTGTCATGCCAGCCTTGCCCCCAGGGTGCGCTGAGATGGCAATTGAGACTGGGCCTGGTGGCACATGCCTGTAATCACAGCTCTTGGGAGACTGTAAACAGGCAGATCACTAAGAGTCCCTGAACCTTCCCTAAAATAAATAAATAAATAAATAAATAAATAAATACAGGCCAAAGTAACCTCTAATGATAAAAATGAGACCATAGTTGCAGGGAGATAAAATATGGAATTGGAAATAGGTAGAAGGCTTTAGGCAAAGGGATGAAAATCTTTATCTTGTTTAGGGGTGGTGGTTACATGGCATATAAGTGTCAATTGTACAATTACAGGCATACTTAAAATATATACTTTTATGTTCATTATAGCTTTGTACCAATAAAGATCTTTCCATATCCATAAAAACATTAGAGATTGAGTATCCCATTGTAAAATACATAGGACCCAGAATATTTCAGGTATTTTCCGATTTTGGAATATTTGCATTTATACAATGAGCTATAGGGGAAATGGGACACAAGTGGAAAACAAGTCATTTGTGTTTCAAATAAACCTTATTCACACAGCCCAAAGATAATTTTATACAACACTGGTAGTGCATTTGCATTTTCACTTTGACCTGTATTTGTGCATATTTGTATGTAGATAAACACTGAAATAGCATCAATATATACTTCAAATGATTTACTGCAATTAACCATATATACTATTAATATCTTTCACTGTCAGTCAGATGTGATGATGCACACATGTAATTGCAACACTTAGGAAACTGAGGTAGGATGATCACCAGAGTTTAAGGTCACCCCGACTACACAGTGGTTTTTCAAAACCAAACTAAATAGCAAGACCCTGTCTTTAAAAAAAAAAAAAGCAAACAGTATAACTTACCTAGCCTTTAATTTCTCAGTATTCTTATCTAAACTTTCATTATTTTGAATGAATTATCATATATAATGGGAGCATTACCTGTATAATTATTTAGCCTTTCAATTTCTAATGTTTTCATTCTAAAATGTGACTGTAAAAACAACATGTGCATTAATAATATAAATCACAACTCTGAAAGGTTTTAAGTTTCATGTGGGCAAAATCAACATCTTACAACTGTATCCCTACAACTATAAGAGAGTCAACTACATAGGTTTTCAAGAATTAATTTTTCTGTATTAAAGACTTTTTAAGGAAAAACAAAAGTTTTTGCTGCTAAGAACACTCAGGAGAAGAGAAAACTAGTACTTGTTGAACACTCACTATAGGTCTGGCCTTATAATTCTTTTTTAATGTTTTTTTTTTTTTAGGGAAGGGTCTACAGGGTGTTGAGGAGTCCAATTAGATTGGACTCCTAATGATCCACCTGTTTACAGCCTCCCATGAGCTGGGATTACAGGCCAGCGCCACCATGCCCAGTCTCAATTGCCATATCAACACGCCCCTGGGGCAAGGCTGACATGGCAGTCCTGGGTTCGAACCTCTGGCCCCTGCACCTGCTTGCAGGCACTTCAATCTGCTGAGCTATTTAGCTGGTCCTAATAATTCTAAGTACTGTTTATTACCCTTTCCAGTATCCCTATGAAGCAAGGTGGCAAGAAGACAGAGACAGACAAAAGAAAAAGGAGAGTGATACATTTAAAGTAGCATTCAAGGTAGCATGACCTGAGGAAGATTTAGTTGCTATTATCTCTATTTCTCAAAAAATGCACACAAACATTCCTATATCTGTGAGCTCTTTCTAATTAAAATCATTAATATGGAATTTTCTTGAAAGGCTGAAAGCTGACTAGAATCTCACACAAATCTCTAATTGTATCTCTATTCATCTTTCCTGTCCATAGGTGTTTTCAAACAATTACTACAATTAACACTGAACCAAGTTTCTTGATATTGGTCTTAAAATAATCAGAGAAAGAAAAGGGCAGTTGCAAACTCTGTGACTGCCTTCTAAGGTCTTTTTCTGATTGGAAAATTTCTCCTTCAGAGTTATCTTTGACTTTTTCCTCCTCCTGATCCCCCACATTTGAAAGGCAAGAGTTATTTTCCCTTTTCCAAACAAGTCACTCCTTTTTATTCTAACAACTATCATCACACTGCAGTTGTCCTTGGGCCTTATGCATAATTATAGCAAAGATGGCAAAATGGATCCCTCATGTTTATAGTATCTCCCCTTCTTCTAAACCAGTCTGCAAGCTATGTTTAAATTAACATTTAAAATATAACTTTTAGTACCTTATCTGCCTTATTGAAAATTTCCTGAGAAATATACTGAGAAATTGGGAGTGGAAATAGAATTAAACAATATTTTCTGTGACTTGTTAGTACACGTAAAAAAATTCTACATAGGCATTAAAAAAGCTAGCTATATATAGTTTAACATTAAAATTAAACCCTATAATTCAATATACAATTATTACTGTATTATATGACTAGTCAGACATAAATAAAGTTCTATAGAAATTACTATGGTTGGTATTTGCAAAAGCTAGAGGCAAAACCATTTGTTGCATCAGTAAAAATAATGGGAGTATCTCTCTTAACCTTATCCATAAATCTGAGAGAACAAAGCTTCAAACTATGACTCTAACATTACCTGAAAGTCTAACAATTATTGTTTCATAAGAGTTGTATAATTTCATAAGGAAAAGATCAATCTCAAATATAACATACTAAAGACCTGCTGGATTATAATAAAATGCTTCTAATGCAAGGGAAGTTAGGATTTGCCAAAACAGCCTATTCCATCTTTACAGTAGCACAGTACTTTTTCTTATACTAATGTTAAAGTATTCTCCTTTATAATTTTTAATGTTTTTTTTTCTTTCTTTTGTTTTGTTCTTTTTTGTTTTTTTGTGGAACCAGGGATTGAACTCAAGATTCTTGCGCTTGTCAGGCAAGCACTTATTCTACTGAGCCATCTCCCTGGCCCCTGTATTTATTTTTAATGTAATGTATGGCATTAATATATGCCAGGTGTAATCTGGCATATGGAGGAAAACATTTCAAGTAACTACACAAGTAATAACTTTCTTTTAATCATGTGGATATTTTAAATATAATGGTGGAAATGGGCAAGAAAACATACTAACCTGTTACAAACTGTTTACCTGGGTTGCAATGTTTCTAAATATTAAATTTATCATTTTAAAAACTGAACATAAGACTCTGTGCCAATTTCCACATATAAGGAGTCCTGAAATCACTGCACCTTTCTAACAAGTAAAAAACTGAACAAACTGAACAGCAGCATTTTCTGGATTCATGGGCAGTGAGCACACAAGAGAATCTACCACTCCCAAGATCAGATACACAACTGAATGCAGAGAATCACAGCACTGGAGCAAAAGACTCATGAACAGAAACCAGTGCAACCACCAACAGTGTTGAGGTAAGGAACCTAAGCTGCAATTAGTAGACTGCTGGAGTCTCAAGTATAAAATCTCAGTGTTAAAGATGCCAAGGAACCTAGGCATACTGGTCCTGGCAGGGCTCACTTTTGAATTTTCTCCTCAGGAATTTGATCAAAAAAAGAAAAGGAGGGCCAGCGAGACAGCTCAGTGATCTAAAGCACTTGCTTAGGCAACCTTAGGCAGGCGCAGGGGACCACAGTTCGGGTTCAATCCCAGGTTCAGGTTCAGTCCCCAGCACCACATGCCACACCAGCCCCACCCTCAGGGCAGGCTGAGCCCGCCAAAAAAAAAGAGAGAGAGAGAGAAGAAAAAGAAACATTTGGAAAGAAGCCAAAGCAAGCTATTCTTTGTGGCAAGACCTGTCTCAGGAGAAACTGTATAAAACAAATTCAAACCTGCTGATTTTTGACTAAAGTATAACTGACCTGGGAAAAGAAAAATACCCAACTCCTAACAATTCAAGATTTCCATTTTCTGTAAGAAAAAAAAAAAAAAAAAAAAACTACTCTACTCTAGCCACTCTGCCTCACTTACTGTAAAAGGGAGCAGGGGGTCACCTGAATTCGCACTGCAGAGGCATATGCTCACTCAAAGGACTATAGAATGCCACCTCTCCTACACCTTGCTAGCACATTAATAAAGATCTGTTTCTAACAAGCTTCTTTTACAGATATTATATATCATGTCTGGATATAAAAATATATACATATGCCAGGCATGGTAACACATGCCTGAAATCCCAGCACTTGGGAGGATGAGGCAGGAGGTCACCCCAAGTTTGAGGCCAAACTGGACTACACAGAGGACAATCTGAGGACAATCTGGGCTACATCATGAACTCAAGGCCAGTCTGAACCATACATTGAGACCTTATCTCATAAACAAGTAAAACACACACACTACAAAACAAGGCACACTAAAAGGCAAAAAAAACACCACCAACAACAAAATCCAGTTTGAAAAAAACTGTGCAAGTATCTGAACCAGATGTGGCAGGGACACTGGACTTTTCAAAGTAGACCAGGAATGTAAAATAATTGTGATTAACATATGCTAGGGCAAATAGCTGGTAAAGATATATAGACAATGTAGCAGTGATGGAAGTTCTAAAAATACACCAAAGGCTGCTTCAACAAAGCAGTCAGCCTCAGGTTGCTGTGGTTCGATCCCCACAACTCCAGCCAGCCAAACATGCCCTGAAGGCATTCTGAGCCAGCCAAAAAAATAAAAATACACCAAAAGGAAAAACTAGATACCAAAAATACTGTAAGAAGATGTTAGCACCTGTCGGGCAAGCACAAGGTCCTGAGTTCAATCCCTAGTACTGCAAAACAAAATAAAAAGCCATGCTGTAGTAAAGAATGTATTTCATATCATATTAGTGACACAGCAAAAGTAACCTCTAAAACTAAAAACAAGAAAACTAAAAAAAAAGAAAAAAAAAAGAATAAAGCCTATTAGGTAACTACAAAAAGCTGAATTTCCCCCAAATTAATGTCAGGCATCAAACTACAAATCTAGCTAAGATAATAGCAAGTAGAGGAAGTATAAAACAGTATCAAAAAGCAAACTAAAAGCCCCGGAGACCACAGAAAATCACTGACAAAGTGGGAAAAAAAATCCAGAAAAAAGTCAAGGGAAAAACAAAGAATAAAATGTATCCAATGGGGGAACAAAGATAAGAATTGTATCTGTCTTCTACTCAAAAGGCATATAACTGAGAAGAAAATGTAGTGAAATATCTCAAGGGTTGAAACAGAAAATCCACTAAACTAGAATTTTGTACTACGTCAAAGTATCCTTCAATATTAGAGAAATTAAGATTGTCTCAGAAGAAACTGAGAAAATGTTTCCAGTACAAATGACTTGAAAATGTTAAAAGATCTTTAAAGAGAATAGTAGAAACATGGGCTTTCATAAAGGAAAGAAAACAAAAGAAAGAAATAAAGATAAATTAAAACAATGTTTTATATACCTGTTTTGGAAGAAAAGTGAACCATGAAACAGTTGTTCAGAGAAAATGGGAGGCAAGGAAACATGAATAGCACAGTGTCACTAGCTCCTTTATACTTGGGACCTCACATGCTCTTTCTGTACAAATTGAAGAAGATTTTATTCTTTTGAAGTCTAGCTCAAACTAAGTATGCAAAAGTATTTTTTCTAACCTACAAACTTCCTTTTCTGCTCCACTGACACATTTTTCAAACTTGGCAGGGTTGCAACTTATACTTACTATAGTTATAGTATAGCTACAGTAGTTATTAATACTCTTTTTACTGTCAAATGTATACCAGGTTGTGTCATAAATTATTACAAATGTGATGATTATCACAAGGATAGCTTATAGATAGGCTTCAACTGCTATTTGCTTTTCTTACAACTAGATCTGCTCTATTATCTCCTCCCAGTTTGTTGGGTTCCTGTACCACTGTCCTACTCTTGCAATAATGATAGAAAGAGGTGTGGCAACTTCTGTGATCTGTAACATATTACGATTGTCTTACTAATGACCCTGAAGTTCAGATCTCTTTTCTGCTCTGTTGGGGACCACAAACTGCAAACTGACATATGATGTCCTAGGCACTCATTGCCTAGTCACTAATACTGCCCCTTCAATTTTGTTTTACAAATTTATTTTACATTTTATAAAATTATAGCATCTTTTTATGATTCCAAAAGATTATAAAGGACTTCAAAAGGTAAGGGACATATATTAATGGGGAGGTACTTGCTGAAGGTTTAGCATTTGTACTTTTGGATAAATTAAGCAACTTGTAGCAGCTCACTGATGTAACTGTTTTAAAATTCTGTTAACAAAAACAATGTCTTTGTTTTATCATGAACATGCCCTACACCATAGCTGTCAGACAAAGATCATCCTAAGAACACTAAAAATAAAGCGAGTTGGAAGCAGTTAATGATTCGTTTGAACAGAAAATCTACTAAAAGCTGTATGAATGTATTATTTTGATATTTAGAAGCTATAATGCTTTATACTGAACATATTACAAACTAATATGCAGCCTAAAATATTTTAAAATTAAACTTTCAATGACAGAATATTCCTTTCAAAGTTCTAAAGAAAATAAATTGTAACACTAGCCTATATCTACCCATTTTATTATATAATGGGGTGGTGCTGGGGATTAAACCCAGGACCTCACACGTATTAGGTAAGTGCTATTTTACTAAGTCCACCCCCCTTCCCAGCCTTCTAATAATCTAAAAAAAAAAACTTAGATATACTCCGTATGTTATAATCTACCTGAAAGTAGATCTATGTATCTACATAGGTATTTTAATTTCTGTTTTATTTAGTCAGACATTTCAATGTTCACTGTGTGTCATATAGAGTACTGTGCAAACTGCTAGGTGAGGAAACATTATTAAGTATAAGATGATCTCATTCCTCGAAATCAAAATTAATTGGGAAAAAAAGTAAATGTATAGGAAAGAAAAAAAAGGGCAAGTGACAATCCTCTACTAGACTGTAAAGACAAGAACTCTGTCTAGGGGGCCTGCCCATTAGCTCAGTTGTTTAAGTGCCTGCTTAAGCAAAGCAAAGGATTCTGTGATTCACTCCCCAGATCCTCAAGCCTTACCAGACCTGCACTTAAGGCATCCTGAGCTGGCCAAAAAAATCCTTCTGAACTTTTGAAAAAAAAAAAAAAGGGGGGGGGTACTGGCGAGAGCTCAGCGGTCTAAAGTGCCTGCTTAGGCAAGCTTAGATAGGCACAAGGGACCGCAGTTCAATCCCCAGCATCAGATGCCATGCCAGCCCTGCCCTCAGGGCAGGCTGAGTTGGCCAAAAAAAAAAAAAGGAATAATGCTGTATGGACACAGCCATTAGGAAGCAAATATTTAACAGCTATAAGCATCACAATTTCTTTTTTTAAGAAGAAATGGAAAACACTATACCATGAATTTTTTCTGCCTCATACTTTGTTCCCTACACTTTTCTCAGTCAGAACTCATGGCCCTGCTTTTACTGAAACCCCATTCAGCTTGCAGACACACCTCTCTTTTCTGCCCACCTGCTCAGTGTAGACTGTAGAAAAGCACCACCTCTTGGCCTCTGGGACAGCCCACACCCAAGGCCAACTTTCCATCTGCTCTATACAACCATGTCATACCAACCCACCCTTGGTATATACATAAGATTTTATCTCCACAAGGTGCATGCCATTGAGTTCACGCATGCTGCTGCATGTTTCCGTTTCTGTCCTTGTTTCTGTTTTGCTATGACTCTGCAAAATACAATAAAATAACATCTAAAAAAATAAATAAATAAATCTATCTGTTCACTAAGGTAACCTTGCCTCTGATATAATGTCCGGAACATGATAGGTTCTCAGTAAACACTAGAGGAAAAAGTGATTGAAAAAGTCAATGAAACCATCATTTAGGGATGCTTAAAACTGGAGTTTTTCTTGATGGTAAACAGTAAAGGCTGTAGGCATACAAAAGATGAAAACAAAACAAAGCTGGAGTCTAATGACTAAGACATGCTAAGAAACTTAGCTATCTTTTGCCAATAATTATTAAAAAAATACATCTGTGCAAATAAATGGCATGAATAATTCTGTGTTTTATAAAGAGAAAGAGCTCCCATATGGGAAGCGAAAAGCAAATGTGTACCTTAAAAAACTTGTCAGCAATGAATTAGACATGGCAGGAAAGACAATGAAATGAATGAATCTTTGATTTTTTTTATTGAATAAACACGTATTTGTGGGTAGAAAAAACACAGAACAATGCATATGGTTTTTGAGGATATTTTCTACTTTAGTAGTAAGTATGCACACCAAAACAACAAAACTACAACAGTAAATATACAATGAAGAAACAAAATAATTGGCTATTTGGTTATATATCAAAAGCAAACTTATAAAATCAGTTTTCACATTTATCCCCTCAAAGACTATGTAAGTTATGATTTTAAAAGTACCAGTTTTACAATTAAGTATACCTAGAAAGTGATCCATGGTAATGTGAACTTACAGAAAGTACAACAGTGCTTCTCATGGATACTGAAGTTTGAAACATTCTGGGGGAAAAAAAACCTACTAGAATGTTATGAAACTATGATATCCCTTTGGAGTTGTCTGAGTGAACTCTAGAAGAGATAAAAGCCTATGCTATGAAATATTCTTTGTATGATCTTCAAATACATAACAAATCAAACAACTTCTAAATGGTACTGCCGGGGCCGGGAAGATGGCTCAGTAGGATAAGCACTTGACTGGCAAATGCAAGGATCTGAGTTCA
>NDGM011188718.1:0-13593 GCA_002564305.1 Octomys mimax
CAGTAACTGTGAGCTAAATAAACCTTTCCTTCCTTCATTTTGAATGTTGGGTATTTGTCCCAGGAATGAGTGAACAGTGAGAAAAATGCATAATAATTCCATACATTTGGGGGTTGGGCACATATGGGTACAACCTCTCTGTCGTCTTGGCTCCGCATCCCCATCCCTTCCTTCTCACACCTTCTTCAGATGCCCTTCCCATTTCCGCAGGGTCTTCCTGCCCATTCCTACCATCTCTCTTTTATTTTACTCTATAACTTGTTCATATTTTGGACTTCTCATCCTAAAGAAACCAGCTGACAGTTAACTTTCTTCTGATTTGTTCACTTTCTATTGTGACCTCAAGATGCACAACGGAGCACTAAGAAACCATAAGTGTGAGTTATACATAGGAAAATGGGTGGAGCATCTTTGCTGGGAGGCTAAGTCTGAAGACAGAGACTCACAGTTTCTTTTTTAAAGTTACAATTTGATAGTTTTGAAATTGTGACTCAGAGGTAGCACTTTCCCAAATATCACACAGCAATGAGGAAGCAAAACAAGAACCTGGATGGTGTGCCCACTGTCCAGAGCTCTGCAGTATGCCCTGCTGCAGACAAGAACCCGGATGGTGTGCCCGCTGTCCACAGCTCTGCAGTACACCCTGCTGCAGACAAGCTTGCAGCACTGTCCTCCAGGTGATGGAGCACAGTCTTCAGAACAGGCAGCCCTGTCCCAAGCCGAGGGCTGCTGCCATCTCCACATTGGAGGCAGCTGACTTAATGGGCTTGTTTTAATATTGCAGCACATTGTTTACAGAAACACTCGACACATCAGCAATACCTAAAGTCATATTAGCAGAAATCTCCCTGACTTCCGCCAAATGCTCAATTCAGACATGCCGCAGTCCACTGCTCCTGAGACTTTAATTGCAAATGAATCAGCTGCAGACCTGACAGAATAGTGATTTCCTGAGTCTGGGCTGGGGCCTGAGATTCTGTGCTTCTAGTAAGTTCTCCTGGAATTCAATGCTGTTGGTCCATGGGCTAGTGGTATTTTCAAGGGCCTAAACCATCTGTTCCATTTAATGAAATCTGCTAATGACTTTCCCGTGGCCACCTTCTGTCTTCTCAGTCTCCTTTTCCTCCAAGCTCTTTTCACAGCCACTATACTAAGAACATTTAGCACATCAGGACCAAAATATCATGTCTCCTCTGAGGCTGTCCTATCCCCCACCTCCCAAATCAAGCCTGAAGCTTCTTTCTCAAGACAGTCTTCACTCTGATTTATTTTCTTCTTTGGTGGCTTTCCAATTCTCCAACCGATTTGTATATTTTTATTGTGTCATAAAACTCTTGTCTTTATTTTCCAAGTCTTAGGGATGTGTTCAATTTTAAAGATAATCCCAGAATGCTAGGAATGAAACAGATCATGATTTTACCCCATAACTTCTCACTGCAGAAATAGTATATAAAATCAAAGCAGAGTCTCTAACTTGAGTTTGGTTTATGTCTGACAAACCAGAGAAAGCTTTACCAACTTTCTTTTTTTTTTAAAAAAAATCACTTATGTATGTATGTATATATGTATGTATGTATGTATTTGATACAGGGTCTCACTATGCAGCTTGGACTCCTAGTGGTCCTTCTGTCTCAGCCCCTCCAGCACTAGGATTACAGATGTGTGCAGCCATGCCTGGTTTCAGTGACCGGCATGGCATGCCCAGCGTTATGGGGCCAGCATGGCATGTGGTACCAGGGATGAAATCAGGTCCTTGCTTTTGCCAGGCAGGCATTTAGACCACCAAGCTCTCTCCCCAACCCCCCAACTTTCAAATTTTTAAAATTAAATTGAATTCAGTAAGAGATCTGAGTGGGATTCTCCATTATTTTCATAGTTTACTTTCTCCAAAACCTCTGGGATATCTGCCACCTCTCCGTGCTCACTCTTCTGTTCTTGTACTCACACTGAGATTGAGTATGAAGACATAAGGACAAAAAAAAAAAATAGACATAAAGACACATTCATTAAGTTGTACCCAGCCTCACTAATCAGGGAGGGGATGCTGTGTTTACCCCCAAACAATTTCACAGTATTCTGCCTGCTGCTTTTAGAGGCCACTTCAGAAAGTAGAAGAGCCCATGCTAGAAAGGTTTTTAGGCAGTAGAGTTAGAACTAACAGTAGGAGCATTGTTGTTTGCTTGGGTTTGGCTCTGGCTTTATATTTCGTGTACCCAGAAATACGATGCATAAGAATTACTGCCTGGGTATTTAGTAACAAGTAACAATTACTCTTTCTATTGTGCTTTCAGTTACTCCCTGTGTCCTAGTTTTCCTGTTACTAGTTCCAATAAAATTTTATTAACATCACTTCTTTTGATGAAACAAATCCTTAAGTTCTTTTGTTTAGTTGAAAAGAAAAAAAAAAAAAGCAACATTTTCCCTAAACATTAGGGAGCTAGACATAGAAAGAGCCTACGTACGATTCCCAAAGTATGAAGAAGGCATAGATTATTCATACTCCCTTAATTCACGTGTGCAAATAATTGTTGAAACTTATCTGGACTGGTTTGCTTAAGAACAGTCACCATCTAGCTGCTCTAATAAGAAGAAAAATTGATTCATAGTAGAAGACAATTAGGACAATTAGGAATTTTTGTTAAGTTGTCCATATCACCCTCCAACACTTCATATTGTTGTCATTGAAGGCAAGTCATAATCTCTCCTTTCTGTCATATTTCCTGCCATGACTTAATCATTGCCTTCTCTGGAGAAAAGTTCAGTATTTCTCTCAAGCCAGTGGTGTAACAGCCCAGATTTGTTGGAAAACTAGGAACTGATAAGCTAGAAATGAGGAACTAGACATAGATTGTCTATGGTGTAGTTATTGATCTGATTACTGATAGTGTGGAAAGCTGGAAATTAGTGTAATTACCATGCAGTTGCTGCTATCGCCACAAAAATCATTAGAAATTCAAATGCAAGAGAAAATTACCCTATTAAAAATAGAGTCGAAAACTAGTTCATGGGCACCTCGTGATAAATTCTAATTAGAGAAGAATTTGTAGGTTAATAGCTTATTCCACACACGCCTCTTTATAGAGGTGATTTTTGCCAAGTTATGACTGATAAGACTCATTCTATGTAGAGAACAGGCTTGAAGTCTGCCCTGGTGTTTAAGCAGCAAACCCCTTTGGTCTCTGATGCAGCTTTCCACATATGTGCAAAACCTTGAGAATTTAGGTCTATCCCCCGCCATTCACTTACAATGACACCGCCTAGGGAATGTGAAAAGAGGAATATGAGATGTCACACAGCAGGTAGTGGAAATTGAAGCTACTTTATGCTAAAAATTGATTTGCAAATCCTGGTGTGACCAAAGTGTGAGCAGTTAGCAACAAACCAGATGGCATGGGATTCACCCCTCTGTTTCAACATCTTTATTTTTATTTTTTTTTCTTCTCTTCTCCAAAATGAATAGACCAAAAAGCACAAGTTGTCTCAGGTAGCATCAACAGAAATTTTCATTCTGTGAAAAATCGTTAGTTGCTGAAGACTTTATCAAGGCAATACCACATGTGCCACGATGCTGTTGAACGTGATAATGACTCTAATATGTTTCCAAATGTTACAGTTGTGATTGTGACATCACACTGGAGGAGGCATGGTTTTCAGTGAACTACACTTTCCTACTCTTCTGCTTGTAATTCAGGCAAACTTAAAACGTAGTCACTCTTTGCAGATATTTGAAGTCCAGAATATATGTACACATCTGTGTACAGCACATGCCTGTAATTCCAGTGCTCTGGGAAACTGAGGGATTTGTAATGTTGAGGCCATCCTAGGCAACCTAGCAATTTTGTGAAATCCTTCTTCAAAATAAAAAATTGAAGAAAAAAAAAAGAATGAGAATTCATCCCATTGTGACAGCTCTGGAGTCCCTCCCCAGCACACACATGCATACACACATGAATGCATGAGTGTGTGCTAGCGTGATGCAAAGAATAACCTTTGCGCCTCCCACTGCATTTGCCTTTCTATTCACTACATAGACTGTAGCTCCAAGAAGCCGGGGTTTCTGTCTTCCCCAAAGTAGAATGAATGTCCACATGTTGTGTCACAATATCACTGAAACCACTACAGCCTGAAATGAAGGTTACAAAGCAGAGGATTGGCAGGGCATCTGTATCAGAGAGCTCTAATTTACTATTCCCAACCAAGAGTTAGGTTTACATGTTGTGACAGAGTCAGAGAATCCATCTGTGGACGAAATGAATAAAACATCACAGTTGTAAAATGAGGTATTGAATATACCATTGCTCACATGAATATTCACATATCCTGATATCTGAAATATTAACTGATTCAAAGTAACATTCATACATGTATATTCTGAATCAGTTGACACATAAACCTTGGCTTCTGTTACATGGACGACTACAGAATATTTTGATTTCACAATGGATTGTCCAGTTTCTGTACACCTATTTTTATTGTTGAAAATAGAGATGGAAAATCCTAAGTTCCTCAAATGTCTTAAATGTGGAAATTGTAACTTAAAATATTTATCAGTCCTGCCTACTTTCTTCTTTCTCTCCCTAATTTCCTCCATCTTTTCCTTCATATTTTGCTTCCTTCTTTCCACCTATCTGTCCATCCATCATTCTACTATTTCATATATCCATTTTTATTCTTTCATTAATTTATTCATGCAGTAAACTTGCTATTGATGTGAGGAAAATGATTTATGTCCATAATATTTTACTATAATTAATACAACCCTTCAAAAAATAAGATTGATATTAAATAGAGAGAAAATCCAATCCATTTCTGTGGTAAAATTGATGGGAATATGTTCTGATCAATATTTATTGAGCCACACCCAAAAATATGCCCAAAGCGACAAACATTTATCTCAGTGTTCAGGAGCTCATAATATAATTAGGAGCTTAACTGTTCCTGGTACAGTGATAAGTACAGTTATTTAACTAGTTATGGGCTTATTGCAGGAAAGGACTAACACTTGTTTTTGGATGTTTTTTATATTGTATGTTGCATGTAGTTCAGGCTTAGAACAGGGAATTTATCTAAAACTACACAACAGATTTGGAATTCACATACAGTTCTCTTGCTTTCTGACAGAAATATGAAAAAATTTTCTGTTCTCAAATTGTAGCCTTTTTCGCTAACCATCTTCTACCTTCTATGGAAGTATTCTGCAAATTTTTTGATGGCTACATTAATATAATTATAATCATAATTTGAAGCGCTGTCTTCCAAATCTATCAATGTGTGAATAAGCACATGCATGCACACACACAGACACACACACACACACACACACACACACATGGAGAGAAAGTGAAAAAGTCAGTGAGACAGAGACACCAAAAAACAGAGAGCTAAGCAACGAAGCATGAGAGCTGGAACCTCGGTGTCCAGAGCGAGGCCACCTGAGTTCCAGTCCAGACTCTAACATCATATGACTGGGGAAGCTTGCCTATGTGCAGTATATCTATTTGATTCTGTACATATATCAGGGGATTATAAAGCCTACCTTTAAAAAGTCATGAGTTTTGTTTGGTTTTTGTTTTGTTTTTTTGACAGTACTAGAGATTGAACTCAGGCATTAGCACTGAGCTGTTTAGTCCTATTTTAATTCATTATTTTGAGACATTTTTTCTCTAAATTTTAAGTTGCTCCATCTAGGCTCAAGTTTGTGATCTTCAGCCTCCTAGAGTACTGAAATTACTGGCATGTGCCACTACATGTGGAATACTGTGATGATTTAAGAAGGTACCATTAAAGATTTGTGTGAAATGACTGATATATTTTAGGTACCTCAAGGAATTGTTTTGCTGAGGATATTTTCACTTCACTTCAAAAAACAATTCTACAAAATGTGTAGGCTTCTCTCCTGGTGGGATTTTCTGTAATTGAGGATGAAAGACTGGGTTGTTCTTTAATAAAAGAAAAATATTCCTACAAACAAAGGAACAGAGATCTGGTGCACTTAAGAAACCATGTGGCTGCAGCTCATTGGCCCAGGGGTACATCTGTCACAAGCTGGCCCAGACAGATACTCTCTTTTGGGAATTTGGGGTTTGACCTTCAAGTTCACAATTCTGAACCTGGAAACCTGGAGCAGTTCTTTTCTTTCCCAGGCAGTAGGGAATCTGATGTCCAGGCAACAGAGACCAGAGGCAAGGAAGTACTGTCAGCCAAGGCTCCCTGACTCCTTCCTTGGGAGTCACCTCCTTGCTCATGGCTGTTTTCCAACAGCCAAGCCTCTGTGCATCACACTTCAGTCCTTTACTAAGCTCAATCTAGTAAACTTCTGGGTTTTTTTTTTTAAACAAAGACTCATAAGTAATACAATGAGCATCATGGTTAGGTCCACAACAGAGTGTGTGTGTGTGTGGGGGGGGTGATAATGAAACTGATGCAAAGAGAACAGAAAGTTCAATATATAAAAATCACAGTGATAGCATCCCTGACTCTCCCAAGGGGTGCTCCAGCATCCTTTTTTCATTAAAGCCAACACTGAACACATCACACTTAGTTTGGAAAGAGTCAGGGTCATGGAAGACAATTTGAAGGAGCTGCAGATTCATTCATTATTACTGACACTTTCCACTTTTGGGTGAACTTCCCCAAAATTTTAGAGATGCCACTGACCATTCTTGTATTTCCTCATAGCAGAATGGCTTTAGGCTTTCTCCTGCATTCCATTCTCAGGTCTTCTAAATGCTCTGCCACAGAGTGATGAGAAAATCATTTTCTCCCTCTCTAGAGACAGCTGAGTTCTCCTTACTCTGATTTCATTCACCTACAAAGTCAGACAGAGCCTTAAGCCCAGGAACAAAATTACATGCAGAAGCTTGAAAGTTTAAGTCCACTGTTACAAAGATAGAGAGCTTCAATAAGAATGTATTTGAGGACTGGGGAGATGGCTCAGTAGAATAAGCGCTTCCCTGGCAAGCGCAAGAGCTTGAGTTTGATCCCTGGTTCCACCAAACAAAGAAGCAAAAAAGAACGCATGTAAAGTTTTCAGACCTACTGTTTTCTCCTTTAAATAAGTATTAGATTGTGAATTCAGTGCAAATCAGTATGGTAAAGCTGTTTCTTAAACAGTGCCCCTTAAAAGTGAGGATGATCTTTATTTGGTACTTCACACTTGGTAAAAGCACAATAGTTTCATTAAGAAACACTGATGAATTAATCTGTGCAGGGGCTCAGAGAGCAGCCAGCATACTTGTGGTTGTACAGAAACACTTCTGTGTGTGCTTATTGTTTTACCTCGAATTATTCAAGATCTTGTAACAAAGACATCTGAAATTTATTAACTCAAACTAAGTGGAGGCTTTTGCTTAGGCAACTGCAGGTTCAGTGGTTCTGACTACAACATTAGAATGCTCACATTGGACATGTATCTTTCAAATTTGACAAAGTTCAGCTTTTAAATTTCTTTTGAGTGTGCGGTACTGGGAACTGAACATAGGGCTTTGCTGCCAAGCTTTATCCTCAGCCTTTAATTTTTTTTTTTTTTGTATTAGGATAAAGTCTCCCTACTTCACAGATCTTCCCAGGCTGGGTCAGAACTTGCAGTCCCCCTGCTTCAAATTTGGGGGAGCTTGGCTTATAGGTCTGTGCCACCAGAATCAGGTCCAAGATTGAGCTGTCTGTTTCAATCAAGCTGGCTGAAAAGAAAGGGGGTGAGAAACATTTGCTTTCTAAAATACGCCTGGGTGGTGCATGTCACCTGCATGTACCTACTGTCCACTGGTCCAGGGTTACACGGTCACAGATGACAGCCAACAAAGTGAAGAAGTGCAGTCTGCTTTAGGCTGAGGGAGAAGCAGAAATGAATTGCGCATCTAGCATACCTAGCACTGTCACTCTTAGCAAGTCCTACATTTTTACAAATAAGCATTTAGAGAACCATAGATACGCTAACACTGGCCCATGTATTAAAGGCAGTATTCTATAAACAGCAGTGACTACTTAATCCAGTTTATTTGGAAGACCCATTTAAAATGCAGATTCTAGTCTCAGTCTCAGGGATTCTGCCCCTACAGTGGTGGCTTTCCTAAAAGCCTGCATTCTTTATCAATGACTTTTGGTAATTCTGGTCCAGCAGGTTAAGTTACATAATTTAGATGTTTTTCAGAAATGTTTAAAGGACCAGGGAAAAGATTTATGCTGGAGTTAAATGGAAGACATAAGCATTTTTTGGACTGAATTTTTTTCAGGACAACTTGCACTAAGAAACTGAAGTAGATTGTTGGCTTATGTAGAATATGGATGTTCATTTACTTACCAGCTAGATAGTTCTCATCTCAGCAGAACTTTTTGTGTAGTTGAGCAGGGCTGCTGTGTAGCTGAGACTCCCTGGCTGTCATCTTCTGCCCTAGTGTGGAGTAGCAGTACCCAACTCTCCTGTGTTTTGTCAATGCTGATGGAGACTTAGCACCTTGCCTGGCACATGGCTACATTAGCATCGATTTTGACCCCCACTAGGTGCTGGTTGGCACCACACTCCAAAGCAGTGAATTTGTATACTGTTGCTGTTTTTATTGTGTGTCTGTGTTTGTGCCACATCCCAAGGAGGCATGTCTGTCCCAAATTGATCCTTTTTAGAGTTTCAAAGCTGATCCCTTTCATTTTTAGATTTGGAAAGCATATTTTTTAGCTTAGCAAGTTGAACTAATAATAGGATTTACAGGTAAGAAATTGTGAAGTGCAATTTTCAGTAAGATTTCAAGAATCTTGTTCTAGACTCACTCACACAACCTGGACAGTGATTATATTCCCCTATTGCTAGACTCTAGAGGGCTCAGCTAAGTGGTTCAAATGGATAGGGGGGCTGGATTTGCAACTTATGCCATTATTTTTCTTGCAAGGATGCTAAATATCTTAACAGCATCATTTACTTTATTTGCATTGTTAAACCATAGCAGGGGCTGAAGAGATAGGTCAGCAGTCTAAGCACCTGCCTGGCAGGCAAAAGGACCTGGCTTCAATCCCTGGTACCTCATGTTGCACCAGCCCCACCCTGGCACACAGAGCCAGCCACTAAGAGCTGGCATGGTGGTGCATGCCTGTAATCCCAGCACTCAGGAGGCTGAAACAGGAGGCTCACTATGAGTTCAGGCTACACAGTGAAGCCCTGTACTAAATGCATAAAATTAAAACATACAAGCAAATAAAAAGTGCATCAAATTCAACTCTTTTTTGAGTTCATTAATTTTTTCTCATATGCATTTCCAATTTGCTGATTATACTTCATACCATGGCATTTTTGTTAATATTCCTTTATTTTAAATTCATTGCACTACTTTAAGTACTAAGCACACAGAGATACTTTCCACTATTTGAGTGAGCTGTTTTGTATCACTCAGCATCCACTAGGTTGCATGACAGTAACAAATGCTAACCTCTCAGTGGGTTACACTAACAATGGTCACTTCCTGCATTAGATTACAAGGCTGAGGTAGCTGCACCTGTGCTCCCTGTGTCTTCTTTGGTATAAGAAACATGGCTCCTAACTTAGACCTGCCACTTTCGTGACACAAAGGTAAAATTGCCTAGGTGATTTGTTTTACTAACAAATGGTATATCCATCTTTTCTGTCTTCACTCTATTTTTGAGATCAGCTATTATGTGCAATTCTCAGCAAATGGGCCAAAATCTGTCCTGGCATAGACAAGAACAATCAGTATTTTTTTTTTTTTTCGTTTTGAGAAAAGGTTTCACTATGTAGTTCAGGCTGGCCTTTAACTCATTTTTTAAGCCTAGGCTAACCACGAACTCACAGTGATCCTCAGCCTCCCAAGTGCTGGGATTACAGACATGTGACACTATGCCAGACTTCAACAATCAGTAATGCTTACTAATAACATAGATTTTCATGAACTGTCCTTTGTTGCTTTTTTTGAGCCATTTGGTATTTGTAATTCTTTAATTTTCCATATTTTATGCAATCTGAGTCAGTTCAGTGCCACCCAAAGAGCTCAGGGGACATTCTGCTCCCCTAGTCATTGCTGTGGAGAAAATATATTGCTAACTTTTTAAGACAAGCAAGAAGACAAGAGACCAACAAAAGTTTTCATTGCTAATGTAGCAATATGGGTCACATAACACATGGATTGAAGATTTCTTCAGCCTGTAAGCTACATCTTGGAAAGCTCTTCAAGGACATTCAATTAATGAGAAGGCAGGGATGGGGAGGAATGGGGGAGGGAAAAGAATAAATCCTGTCCACTTGGAGATCTGAGGAAACGCAAATCTGAAGGACAGTGAGTGGCTTATGTCTTCAAAAATTAACTTGTATTATATACGAGTGACGAGTATTTTATGTAAATATTCTGAGCCAGAATTATTAAAGCAGCTTGTTTTGTGCTCTTGGAGACTTGCAGTATTTGAGAAATCTAGATATAGCATCTACATGATACTAACCTTACAGTCCTTCTGGAGAGATGTTTCCGTATTTGTTTCATGTACTTTTTCAGCAGTCATTAGGGATATCTCTTTTTTTTCTCCTAATTTACATCCTTACATTTTTCTAGCAAATGAACTATGCATCGCCACAGTGTCCCCAGAACAAAGCAAAGTCACGGGAGTGTAATGAATGAAAATTGATTGTGCATAAATGCAAACTCTTAGCATTTTTATTCTATTTGTTATTAGGACATGTCCACAGTACACGCTTACACTCCTTGTGTGAAGCTGGTATGCACACCTAACACATTTTAATTTTTTCATCCCTATTCCTTTCCCTCTCTCACCCCTGCTACCGTCTCTTGAAGTGACCAAAAGTTGAGAGCTGTCCCCTTAGTCCGCTTCTGCACGTCACTCATCCTGACCCATGAGTGCATATCATAAGCAGAGCCGTGCCTAGCGCTTCTGTTGTACCAATCAGCAAACTGCTTGTTTTTCTTAACGTACTTTTCTGGTACAAATCTGGAAAACTAGGTGATTTCCTCCTGTTTTGAAATAACATACTTGTTTTTCAGTGACAATGTTTTATGCAGTCACTTATGTCACTGCTTTTAAATTTGTGTCTCTTTTTTTCACAGGACGCTGTGTGCCTTTTGCCTTGTCCTTGTCTACTCATCTTGCACAGACAGGAGCCTTACTTTGCAAGGTTCCCTGACAAGGCTATCTGATTTGGAGTTGAATATTAAATACAAAATTGTGAGAACAATTTTGTTTTGCAATAGGGATTGATCACAGGGTATTAACAATGAGCTACTTTTCTGGTCCTATGATTGTTGTTATCATTATTATTCTACCGCCACTACTACTACCACTTCATTTTTTAAATTTTGAGACAGGGTCTCTTTATGTTGCTAAATTGCCTGACAAGGCTTGAATTTATGATCTTCCTGTCTTAGCTTCCCACAGCATTGGGATTCCTTGTATATTATACCTGTCCGTGAGGGCAATTGTTCAAAAACCTTTTAAAAATATATCAGTGAAAGAAAAAGAAAGCATCTTTATTTCTAAAAGCTTTTAATGGGAAACTACTAATTTTACATATTCAGGATCAGGAATTGAGCATGCATCATTTTCCAAACTTTAATTGAGAAGGAAACCCATGAGCGATGGAGACTTACAGGAAGAGCTATGCTGAGAAGCACTCTGCAGGAAAAGCTGACCTGACATGAACACAGTCCTTGTCAGAGTATCTTCTGCTGAGGGCCATGCTTGTAGGAGTAATTAGGGGGCAGCTTTCTGTGCATCCCTCTAATTTCTACTCTTTCCTCTTGAAATATTTTAAGTGAACTTCCATATGCACATTTTAAACAGTGGGATCTGTACTGAAAAATTGAAAGACAGAGAAAGGGATATGAAGGAAAGAAATAAGTAATGGAGGCGAAGAGAAGAAAGAAGAGAGAAGAAGGAAGAGAGGGAGGGAGGGAGGAAGGGAGGGAGGGATGATGCAAGGCAGAAAAGGAGAATTCTCTCTTCTTCATCTCTAAGTGGAGTTATTTGTCTGAATTTGTTCAGATTCATCTTAGCTATACAGACATCGTAATATGTTAGTGAGTAATTTCATTATATCATTAGGAAATGGGGAGAAAATTAAAGGGTTGCTTTGATTAGTTAATATACTTTTGGCATTTTGTAAATTCAATTATGTGTGGATCACGTTACATCTGTTCTAGTAGTAACAACAGGCTGGTGTTTCCTGGTAGGTAAACCCATCCACCAGTCATCCATAATCATTGATCTTCAGATAAGGGGGCCCAGTCTGGCTGACATACAGTAACCATAGTGTGTTTTCAGCCCTACTGCCAAAACGTATTACATTCCACAATATTATATTTCACAAATCTCTTAAGAAGGCCTATTCTGTTTGCACTTGAGATATGAAATGACATCTGAAGTGGTGATGTATGTACACTTATGGCAATCTTTTTCAATCATTATAACCTTTAAGTACCACTAACATCTCTCAGGATCCTTTGACCTTTTCTTTTTGTATTACGCTTTTTGACAGCTCAGGGAGAGAGGCAGGATACCTGACAGCTGGCATAAACAAAAAATGTTAATTCCTGGCACATAATATTAGCAGCCACTTACAGATACTTATGTGATACATTTTGTTCTTCCCAAGGCTACACCACAGAGTCTGTATGTGTTTTCTTATTCTGGAAACCCAGAAGTTGTATTTTGGTTTTCATAGCTGGACTTTGAGCCTAGGATTCATAGCTATGAGTTAGATGGAGGCACAGCTTAGGGAGCTCTATGCCATGTAGTGAAAGGACTTCATGAAGTATTAAAATAAGAGACAAATACCTAAGGAGAATACCATCCAAAGGGTACAATTAAGGTAACCTGGTGATTTCTGTGACTAAGAAGAGACAGAAATTTGTATCTCCCATAGGGACTGGATCCTGGTGTGTGTCATGAAGGCATTTAGGAATCCTTCATGTCTTGGGCTAGGGAGATAGCTCAGCAGTCTAAGCACCTGCCTGGCATGCACAAGACCCCGAGTTCAATACCCAGTACCGTGTGCCTTGCTGGCCCCAGAAACCCGGGTTCACAATGCTAACCACTGAAACCAGGCGTGGTGGTACATGCCTGTAATGCCAGCCCTGAGGATGCTGAAACAGGAGTATCACTGTAAGTCTGAGCTGCATAGCAAGGCCCTGTACCACGTAAATACTTAAATCAAAGATTTTTTTAAAAAAAGAAATGCTTTTTTCTTTGTGAAAAAATGATTCTTCTGATTCTTTGTGAAACATCAACATGAATCCCAAATTAAAAGACATGCTGCTTTAATGAAGCCAAGTCAATACCTGAACAATATGACCCCATTATGTAATGTTGCAAGAATAAAAAATGTTTATAAAGTTCCAAATGGAGTAGATGTCTAAATAATTCCACATAGGAGAACTAGAAAATAGATTATTTATCTAAAGGAAGTAAGCATTAAGAAGATAATCCAGACATCTCAGATGAAAGTCTCATGTAGGAAGATTTTGAAGCAAAAATACAGAGGTATTTTGCCTAAGATATGGTATGATGTGTATGCATGTATGTATGTATCTATCTATATATGTGCGAGTGTAATATATATATATATATATATATATATATATATAT
>NDGM011188721.1:0-23529 GCA_002564305.1 Octomys mimax
TTGCTAAGCTTGTTCTAAGTAGGTGCTTTAGACCACTGAGCCATCTCACCAGCCCCTCAACATGTATCTTTAGCAGCAAACAATTTCTCCCTTCCTGTTTTATCTAACTCTCCCTGCACTTCTTTACAAACGGGCTCAATTATATTGGTTTATTTACTTTATTTAACAATTTTCCAGTCTGCTTGATTTCTTCCTTGTGTTCTTCTTGCTAAGTAGTCTCCTTGTACCCAGTCCTTTTGTAAGAGTTTCTGTGTGTGTGTGTGTGTGTGTGTGTGTGTGTGTGTGTGAGAGAGAGAGAAACCCAGGGCCTCACACTGAACTACTACTAGAACTCATCCCTTTAATTTCGTATTTTGAGACAGGGTCTCATTGGCCTGCCCAAGCTGGCCTCAAATTTGTGATGCCCCTGCCTCAGGCTCCTGAATAGCTAAGATGACAGGCAGCTGCCACCACATCCCATCCTGAGCCCTTTTCCCAAGAATTTCTTCATTAAGCTACCCAGGGTTACCACCTCCAAAATGTGTTTATTGGTGATTGCCCTCCAAAGTGAACTCCCCACTGCTGGATTCCTAAGTACCATTGGACACTGACGTTATTAAGGTATTAATCATAGTAATACCAGCAGTTCACACCTTCCTTGTAACGTCCCAGTCATTGTCCTAAGCACTTTCTCTAATTCATGTCTAATTTAACTGTTTCCAGGGCTCATATGTGTAATTATTGTCCCCTCTCAGACACGGGGGGTCTCTATTTGTGATCTCATCCACACAGCTCAGCTGAGGGTTCCAGCGTGTAGAGGCCACAAGCATGAAATTTAAACCTGAAGGCTCTGGAGTCAAAGAATCAGGGTTCCAGTTGACTCTAAATCTCCTGAGGCCTCAGTTTATTTGCAAAAATGAATGCTGCAAATGGTACCCACTTCGAAGGGTCCCTGCAAGGCTGGAATTTGTAGATATAAGAATTGCTGGTCAATGGTGAGCTTAAATGTCTTCTTACATTATTATTTAAAAAGCATGTACAGACTTAGGACGAAGAGATTTGTGACTTTCCAACTTTGTGATTATACAAGGCATTTGCACCTCGGAGAAACTATACTTCGAATTTCCATCTTTGCGCAGGTTAGCGCAGTGTGGCTTGGTTCTCTTCCCCCCAGCACCTCCCCGTGCTGGGCAGCAACAGTGAGATTCTGCTCCCGGTCAGCCTCGTGACTGGGGCAACAGCCCGTTCTCTTCAGGGTACCATGTTCCACAGCTGGGATGTTCTTTAGGTTAGGAAGATTCCGTGCATTGCCAGCTTACAGTATTTTCAAATGAGGGTGAATTTATTGGGGTGTAATCTCCCATAAATCAAGAGTACCTGTATAAGTTTTTCAATCTCAAGCTTGCATTGCCACTTTGCCTAGGTGTTTTCCTATGCCTGGGCTGTCTTTTACTCCCCTCAGCCACCATTCTAAAGCCAAGTTGACTAACTCAGGACCTGGCCTCCAACGTCCAGCTGTAGCATCTTCTGCTCCACAAAGCCTTCCTCCAAGAGCCCCTGTCCAGACAGAAGGAGCACCTTCCATCGTCCCCTATTCCGCTGGCCACCCAGTTCTCCTGTACCACCCATCCCACTGCCTGTGCTGCCACTCCTGGCTGCAAACCGTACTCCACCCATGAGCTCCCAAAGATGAGGGCTGCACCGGATTGGCTAATCTCTCATGCTTACCACAATACCGGTGAATGGGACACACCAATAGACTATGAACTACACATGTGGATGAACCAAAAGTAGACAGCTGACGGACAACAGGGAAAAATCCAACCAATTTTAATAAACTGCTACATAATTCATGGAAAAGTAATTCAACATGACAATTAAAACCTAGTAAAGGAATTAGAGGAAAAGTAAATGTTTTATGCAACTGTAGGGTAGGGCTCTATAGAGCACGAGTTGCGTTCCTATCAGACGCATATTCGCTACCAAGCTCTTGAGGCTCTAGAGACATACACCATGCAAAAATGATATATTCACCAGCAATTCTGAAGTTCAGGACATTAACAGAGCAGTTTGGCTGCTCAGATACAAGCAGAGGACTACGGAGGAGAAATAATAATTAACGCATAAGGAGAGGGGCAAGTACACATTCTATTCAAAAGAAAAATCCCAAATGAATATAATCCCCCTCCATTACATTATAAGCATTAAAATTAATGGTGTTGGTTTGTCTGCGGCTCGGATAGTCATTGTATTTAGCAAGCTGAAGTTAACTTCACAGGGAAAAAAATAAATTAAACGTGCTGGTGTCTCAGGAAAGTTCATTTTCTGAGTGAATAGCCAAGTCGACGCACATCACCACAACGCCTGACAATCAGTTTTCCATACTGGTGTGCTCTAAATGGGAAAAGGATCCAACTCTTCATTTAAATTATATTGCAAATCACTTCTTGCCTGCTGAATGGTGTTCAGTTGCAGTAGGTGGCTTTCACCGTAGGACCCAAACCACAACACTGGATGATTAATGCTAATTTGAAATGCGTTCTTTGGGGCTGGGGGTGGGCACACTATCTTGGTGCATATGAAGTTGAGGATATTTTTCCGGTGGGTGACTGACTCAAAGGCCAACGGCGTGTTTGCCATCAGATAAAAATGCACATTCACAAACAAACCAAGACAAGTCAATTATTCCCCGCCTCGCTGTTCCCTGGGTCCCTTTGTGTAAAGAAACCTATTTATGCTCCCCATCAGATGGATTCTCAGAATCATGGTAAACAAGCCCCTGATTCCACTATTCTGTATTATGTTTCCCAGGACACCTTCCATTGTGGAAGTCATTAGTTTTGGTCTTTTTGTTCCTGATTTATCAAAATAGACATTTTGCTAGTGAATTCAGTTTTACTCCCTAACAACAGTTTGGAGACACAATTTTGACCAACTGGAAAAAAAAAAAAAAAAAGAAACAAAATGTGCTTTGTAATCTTTTGGTAAGACTGATTGAGAATTCGTAGTCCTCTGTTTTGACAATGCTGTATAAATAGAAATATCAGTGCTCAAGAGCTTAGTATTCTTTTCCTGTCCCCCAGTTTAACTGTTCAAAGGAACAAACCCATTCTTGTCTTTTACCTCCAATACAATGCATTCAAATCAGATAATGGAAAAATAAGGACATTAGTCTAAACTAACTTGTAACAAAAACTACAAATTACCCTGAGCCACCACAGTTCAGTCATCAAATCAGTATGTTTGCTGGAAAGGAGTCAGCAGTCTACATGGGCCAGGGTCCCGGACAGCCCTGCTCCTGGGTGCCTTGCCGCGGGCCAGGGTCCCAGGCAGCCCTGCTCCTCAGTTTCTTGTTGTGGCCCAGGGTCCTGGGCAGCCCTGCTCCTGGGTGCTGTGCCCCACAGGGTGTGCTACATGAGTGCTCTTACATAGACTGCCACGTGCTATAAGACGTCATTTTCTGTCACACGTGTTTACGTGTTTAAATCAATGTATTTCAACAGCTGAAGCTGATTTTCCAATCCTTAAAAGTACTGAATACGTGGCTCAAGTGACAAGGTCTTTTCTGTACTTGACATTGATTTGAAGAAGAAGGTGTCCAGAGACCTAAAACATATATATATATATATATTTTTTTTTTTTATACTACACAACAGTGTAACACACCTAGCACTGTGTCATGGAAACTTTGTACAGCAAAGTCTTGCTGGTTTTCAAGAGAGCAGACTGCTGGCATCCAGAACAGCCAGTACCTCTGGGCAGGGGCTGTGGATATGCTTCCTCAAGGAGTGAGCCAGTGAGCATGTGGAGCACACTGGCATCAGGCAGAACCCTCTTTCCCAAACTCAGTGCAACCTGGGGTCACCTTGGGCACCCTGCAAATTCGTGAAATCTTGGTCCCACCCCTGCCAGAGTGAATCTGTCCTTGTGGGCTGGGTCTGCACATAGGGCGTTTTCTAAAATCTCTCAGGTTATCACACTGTAGCTCAGCCTGGAGAAAAAGCAATGACTGAGGTAGAAGAATGTTCTGAGTTGGCTGATGGTCTTACTAAAAAGAAGGCTAAAAAGCATGGGAGAGAGAGTGCGACAGAAGAAGTGGAGAGCAGGGGCGGGGCTGGAGTCCCTGGTGGGGTCGAGATCAAGGACCCTACAGGTGCTGCCTGGAGGGCCTGGAAGGCGGGAACCAGCACAGTTGGGTGGACAGAGCCACCGCAGGGCAGCAATTGCTGAGGGGAGGCTGCGTGGTGGCCATGAGAGCAATCCCCACCCCTCCTGTCTTTGAGAACAAGCCAGGAGAGTGTGGGGAAGGGGAAGGACAGTCTCTTCTGCTGTCCAGTCTCTGACTCCATCTTTCTACCCATGACCACATCAGCAGCCCTGTTCATTCCTCCACACCTTCCTACCTTCTGCTCCTCCTGCCTGAGACCCTGCCTTCTCCACCTGCCCATATGAGTCCTGGCACAGGTCACCACCAGCACCAAATCTTTCCTCATTTCTCCTGTCTTCAGGCGATGGTCTCATCTCTCTGAACTCCTGGTATGTGCCCCATGGTCACAACTAATCACACTGGTAAGCTGTGATTTGCACGTATACCCAGGGGCTGGCATGGTGGACATTATTCTGTTTTCATCTCTAATCTCTTCTACAAGGCCGAGCACACAGTTGTAATTCAGTAATGTTTCTTTCAGAAAGCCCATAGGGCTGGAGAGGACATCTACTCTTTATTCTGGGCAGCAGCCTGTGTGTAGTTGGACAGTTTTCCCACTCGGTCCAACCAGCAGGCATTTAGAAGAACTGGCTATAAGGGGTAGGGTGTGACTCACGTGGTGCCCTAAGAGTTCTGTACCAACTGATACATGGACACAGAGGACGGGGTCCTTCGTTCTTATTGGGTCAAGATCTGGAAAGGGCTTCACTTTAGGACGTCAAAATTAATTTTACTATGTGTGAACAGAGTGCCCTTTACCGGGAGTGGAAAGGGCTAAGTGTTGACCCATTTAAATCACAGACAGGAACAATGAGCAGAAAATGATTCCAATGAGCTGACTTTAGTAGCTGGAAAAGACCTTCCCTGGTAAACCACCATCATCCTGGGACTTCAAATTTTAAAATTTTGACTCTGTTGGCATTTGCAACTAGAAAGTCCCAGAGTGATGGTTGTTTATGAGGCTGGTCTGCTGGTTTATTGAAAGAAGCAGCTAATGCTTAATTTTTTCTCTGTCTCTGCTTTTTAATGTTTTACAATTTTTGACCAATTTTGCATGCTTATATCTGGTAATCTGAGCAACTAATTTTTTTTTTTTTTTTACAGAACCGGGGATTGAACTCAGACCCTTGTGCTTGCCAGGGAAGCACTTATTCCACTGAGCCATCTCCCCGGCCCCATAATTTAAAGACAATATGCAATACAGCAGCCATTGTTGAACTCCTAAAATTTTGTTTAGTGAAATTCTGTATCATTTCTAATATTTTTAGTACTTTTTATTCTCTTTAAACATTTTTGCCTGCATTAATCAGAGTTAGGTTTCTGCCACTTTCACTGGAAGTTTCTTGCACCTATTCAATCATATCATAAATATGACTTTGATAATAAAATCATAGTTGTGAAAAAATTACATTTGATTCTTTTATTTAAGAAACTAGCGATGCAGAGAGTAAATTTATTTTGAAACATTGGTATAAAATTATTCAATAGGATCCAAGATGTCTACGGAGCAAATCTCAGGGACCAAATCATGCATAAGTTAAAAGGCAGGTGCAGGGAACTTTGGTCTCTTTTTATCTTGAACCAAAGTAACTCGCTTTACTTTCACTTGTATAGTATGATTCTGTGTTAGCTCTCTCTTAAAAAGGGCTGCATTGCTTAAAAAAAAAAAGTACTAAGCTAATACATTAAAATAAATCCTCAAAAGAGAATATTCCTGTACACAGAAGATCAGCAGAAAGCTTTGTTCACATACAGTGACTCATTCCTTAAGGGAGCTGAGAACCCAAAAAGTTTGGTTGTAATTGAACAGACTGTAGAGACATCAGACAGGAAAGAACGCCACCATCTTTCCCGGGATCACATAGGACATTCTGTTCCCAGTCCCTGGGTGGCAGGAAACAGTACCAAATGCTTCCTGGGTGCACTGCAAGAAATTCCCAGGAGGGTAACAACAGCCATTCACTTCAGACAGGAAAGTCAGCCTGGAGAGAAACCCGGAAGTGGATACGAAGATAGCATTTGACAGTCACAGGTGTTCCAAGCCGAGTCACTCTGAACTCTTCTCCCCCTTCCTCTTGCCCCAGTACCCTTCCTGCCACCTCCAAGCCCGTTTCTTCCTCCTAACTCCACCACCTCCTGTCCTAGCCTCTTCTCAGATTCCTCTGTCGGGATTTCTTACCTCCCTCCCTAGCTTGCTCCTCTCTCTCTGGGCTTTATCAGATACCAGGGCACACTTTCTCCAATACAATGTGGCTAAGATCGAGGCCTGCCTGTGAAGAGGTTCAGCCCTCTGCCACTTCTTGTCTCAAATCTCAGCCACTGCATGGACTAGCAGGGGTCCTGTCTCATGGCTCAGTGTTTCTGCTTTCTTTCTTTAGATCTGCTCGACCAGGATACAGAAGGACTAGCCTACCCCTGTGCTTTTCAGTTTTTAAAAAATTGCATATAGAATTACCTGGTGGGGTTAACATGCAGGTTCTGATTGGGCAACCTGTGGTGAGGTGGAGAGACTGCATGTCTAATGTGTTCTTAGGTGATGCTGACAATGCTGGGGCAGGACCATAACCTGAATAGCAAAGTTAGGAACTGGTACCAAGGACCAAAGACACCTTCTCGGGATCACCACTTTTGCCTATCTACTGCGATGAATCAGATGTCTCTGCTGGGGGTCAAATGATAACATGGACAGCAAATGATGCTTCTTGAGGATTTATGATGACCAGGCACTGTTTGCAGTGCTGTTCATTTATTAACCAACCGAAGCAGCAAGGCATCCCTCCAGATTACTAGCTGTATTATTATTTTCATTTTTAAACTAGGAAACCCGAGGACAGATTGGCTTAGTAGTTGACAGTAAAAAGTGGAAATGGTTTTAGAGTTAGGTATATTGTCCCTGAAGCCTGTAGCTTTTTAACCTTTATTCTGTGCTACTGTCAAAGACTTTCAACTGATAGAGTCCCTCCTGTGCTTCTGTAGCTATCCCTGACTTCCTCTACCCTAATGTACCTTGTCATGAATGCACTGTTTCCTTGTTGGCCTCTCCTCCCGAGTCTGTGAGTCCTCTGAGACTGGGACTCCGTCTGGGATGACTCTGAATGTCAGCCATGCAGGACAATTACTGGCACACAGCAGATGTCCTTCGCCTTTCCAAACCACCAAAACTGTGTAAGTGTCCCTGGAACTGAGCAACTTTTCTAGTTGGCACTCTTGAGTGACTCTTAAACTTTAGCTTATGGAGCTGCTGGCTGGCTGCCTGGCTGGCACCTCGCCCCAGAGTGCTTGCTTTATTAACTGGACATCTTATTGCAGTAGAGGAAAACCTATAGCCTGAATGCCACAGTGGGCTATTCATTATCTGTATAGGCTCTTAAAGGTTTGCCCTAGGACAATGGTCCTTCAGGTAGAGGACCACTGTGGAGAACTCATCTCTACCCAACACCCATAAATTCCTAGTTCTTTCACAAAAGATCCTAAGACACTCAAGAAAATATTGTAGAGCAAGTGCCTGACTTTCAGACATTTGGATTGTGAACTTTCACAACTTTGTCAGGTTACAGATGAACCTGACTCATGAACAACTCTCCTGGAATGGAATGTGTTTGTAAGTTAGGGACTACCTGTATTTCAGGGAAACATGCAAAACACTCTGAAGAGAATTTTTACCTTTCCCATTCAGGAGCCTGAAAGAAATCACTGTGCAGATCAGAGTTATTGAGGAGCAACCCAGTCCAAAACTGGTTTGACTTTCTAGAGAAGAAAAAGGGAATCAGGTAAGTCAGCAAATGGTATTTGGAGCTGAGCCAACATCTGGTGGAGAATTTGTTGCCACTGCTGCAGGGGTGGCTTGGTCACCCTTTGATCATTGATCACTGTGCATGTGACTGGGATTCTCTGTCTACACTCAAGGCCCACCCAGGGGCTGCAGACCCCGGTCCGGTCCCTGTCCACAGCTACAGCCAGACTGTCTGGAAGGAAAGACTGGCAAAAAAACAAGCGAGATGCCAAGGAGTGAAATGACAGCAGTCTGGGAAAGGTAAAATGGGCTAAAACCAGGAATGATGTCTGTGGACTGGACAGAGGTGCTCATTTTGGTGAAGGTGGCTGGAGCAGGCCCTGCTAAAAAGGGAGATCTTAATGAAGCCCAAAAAATGAGAAGTGCCAACTTTGCAAGTACCAGATAGACTATTCCAGGCAGGGGGACTCACACAGGTGAACTCCCTGGCCTTAGGGTAGCTGTGATGACTCTCTGAAGGTAGGGGAGGCTGGTGGGCTGATACTAGATATGAGAGGCCTTGCACTCCATAGGAAGAGTCGAGATGGAGTCTTGCATGTGGGGAGAAGCTACGGAGGCTTAAGCAGAGCCAACATATCTGATTTGCATTTGAAAAGATCAGTCTGGCTGTCCTGCAGAGAAAAGTGTGTAGGGGCAGCAACGAAAGGGAAGGGAGCAGTCAGGAGGTAATTTTCCTCTTCTGTTGTGAATCTCCAACACCTCAGGGCTTGCTAGGTGGAACTGTCGAGAGGCCTATCAGTGGCACCAATTAAAATTTTACAGCCTGCTCAGATGATCAACTCCAGCACACCATTTAAAGACGACATGCAGGAAGGCCCCGGCCAATTGTAGCAGTCCCACAATGCAGACTTCAGCTGGCTGGGGTGCTGGAAAGAGCTTGGAAGCCCGCGGCTCTCACACCTGCACAAGAAGCGAAGATGAAGGAGCCTAGTGACCCTGAACTTTGCCTCTAGAATGCTTGCCAAAAAAGAAGAGGCCTTCCTTGAGGAGACACTTGCATTTTAAATTAGGCAGTGGCAGCCTTGCCAGCATCCTGTGGAGGATGAGCTAACAGTCGCAAGGAGCCTCCCTCCTGCCATCATGGGGTGCAGAACCCAAGTCAAACAGGAGCTTAGCACCAAGATAACATCCTGTACCAGATGTTATCTGGTACAACATGCACATTGTTGTTTTCTTTTTAAAACCAAACTACAGAATTCAACATTTTATGCAAATGAAGAGCCTGTGGAAGAATTGCAAAAACTCAAAGGAATTACCAAATTTTATTTTCCTAAATAAAGATTGTGTTTGAAAAGAAAGTATGCAGGTAGCTAGGCCATCTAATGACCCCAAACCCCGTGTGTGAGGGTCCACCAAGCTGCTGGCTCGTAGGAGGCATGAAGCTTAATTCCTGTGAGCATTTGCCTGGCCAAGGATAGGCCTGGGCACATAGAGTATGGGCTACAACTGGCTGAGTGAGAGGGGCCCCTGCCTTGAAGTCCTGCATCACAGATTCCCAGCTGTGAGGCCTGGGTCACCTTTCCAGGCCTCACTTTCTTCACTGTTGAGTCAAGGATAACACTGCTCTCTCCACGTCACGATCATGCATCCAGGGGCATGGAGGAAGGGAAGGGCCTGAGTGGGTACTTAGCCCAGGTGCATGCTGGTTAAGAGTCACGGCTGCTCTCACTATTAGTACTGCAGGCTGGTGGATTGAGAAGCAACAGTAAGGCCTAACAGTTGGAAGCAGGAGCTCTAATATGAAGGCACTATTGTAGTCAGCTCTTTGCTAAGTATTTCATGGAAAATATGTCCTTTGACAGCTCATAGAAAATATGGCCCCACATGACTTGACAGAGACACATGATAAAGACTTCAGGGGAGGGAAGGACAGTTTAAGGACCGTACTCTAGTTTTAGCACTTACTAGCTATGTGATCCTGGCAAGGTGCTCAGTTCTCTCACCTGTCAGGGACAGTGTTGCTAGCACCCTTCCTGGTGGCAATGCGGTACAGCACGTGCACATGGAACTGTAAGAGACAGTGTGCCCAAGTCATTTGGAAAGCCTATCTCAGTGAATCTTAGTTATTGTGGTTACTATTGTATTGTGTCTTATCTTATCACTTACTGATAATTGTGTTGTTGGTTCCACTGTGTGTGAATTCAAGGAAGCTAGTGAAAATATGAAACACTAGGTTCACGGTTTGTGTCTTGGTGTGGTACACGACGAAACGCTCTCTGAAGAAAAGAGAGACCTTGACACTCTCCCTATGGTAGCGTTGGGACACTTCAGAGACACTCACTGACAACCTGAACAGCTACAGGCTGGCTACTTAAGGACTTACAAAAGCAACAAGAAAGAGGAACCAGGGCTGCACAACTAAAAGTTACAGAAAGTGAAAGAGAAGGGCTGGTGTGTAGAACAGTATTGTTGTATCCCTTAAGGCAATTGGCGTAACCAGGATGGATGGAGTACAGGTCTCGGGCATAGCTAGGAATTTCTTTTTCTCTTCTACCAAAGGATAATATATATTTTCACCTTCAGAAAGGTGAGGTAATTATAAATGTATTCTCCTTACTCATAATATTTGAAGCAAATAATTATTGCCCATGGGAAAATGTTTAATTATTTCTGATGAACAACTGTGGCACAGGAACAAGAGAACAAGACAGGCAGAGCATGGAAACCACAGCCCAGTTCTTAATTGTGTGGGAATCTTGTCCTTTCATTGTGGAAAAAAAAAATCTTACATTGATTTTTCTCTCAAATGACTTCACAAAATTTTCAGTTCAGCAACACTGAGTCTCTCTAATTACCGCATCTTATCCATTCCCTGGCTTAGGGGGTGTTTCCTGTCCCCATGATGGAAAACTCACAAATTTTAGGGTTGGGGTACCCTGCTGGTGCCCTCTCCTGGCACCACAGACTCTGGCTGTATCCTTGTTCTCTTCTGGCCAGCAGTTTTAAAGGAAGATGGGAAATTGTACGGAAATGCAAGTTTGCGGTAGCACAACCTTACTGCAGGAAGGAGGAGAAAGAGGCAACCCTCAGCCCTCCAAGAGTGCAGGAGCCCCAGATGAAGTGGGACCCAGGCCACCTGGCAGAGAGCAGGGAAGCCACTTCACGTTACAGAGGGGAAAAGCATGCAGGAAGAGTAGGCTCCAGAGAAACTGGTCGGAGTTAAGAGCCGGGCATCTCTGGCGGGGTCTACAGACAATTCTCTCCCACAGACCCTCCCCCTGGGCTGGCGCCCACCGCCCTCCAACTCGGGGTCAGGGTGGCAGAGAGTGGCTAAGAGTGAGCCACAGTGGAGCCAGATGTGCCCAGCTCCCCATCTGTCTGTAACAATACCTTCAATGTGCCACCATTTTTCAATGGTGCACTTTAGGAAACTGAGGCTCGGGCCTGCTTAGGGCTTTTCCCAGGACACAAAAGAACTGAGACTTTGATGCACCTCATTTCTGCATAGACCATAGACCTACGACCATCAAGGCTTGAGCCATTCCCTTATATTGTTGTGGAATTAAATGAGTTAGTGCCCACCCGTGCTTAGAATATATAACCAACTGATTTTCTGTATCTCTGGCTGGGATTGACATTTATGTGTACATATGTATTGCTAACACAGGACACAGACTCAGGCACTTCTCATGTTCCCATTGTACTGCGTGGGGGCAGTGGAGTTGAAGAGAGGTGGGACAGGGGTCAGGTGGTGCCAGAGTGTGGGAAAAAGAACCAAGCTCTTAAAAAAAAAAAAAAGCCCTAAACAACATTTACTTAATGGTTTATTCATCCCCACCATCAATAAATGTGCTCTTTTGTATGAGCATTTTTAAACCAGATTTCTCTGCTTATGGGAAATATTCAAAGACACCAGCAGCTTCTTGCAAACGTGTGAATTTTATTCCTTTCTTTTGTGAAGTCATGAATAGAGAGTACGTGACAAAAAAAATTCCTCATGAAACAGAAGCCATTCCCTAATTTCATCTGTGTGTGAAGTTTATAAGTTCCAAGCCAAAAGGAATGGGAATTATTTTGGATCCTGGAGGCAAAATGAAAAGTGTGTGATCTAATTCCACTGCCAGGGGTGGAAGGCCTCAGCGAGTTCTCTCCCCATCTCCTCCTCAGGAGTTCTCTCTCTCTCTCTCTCTCTCTCTCTCTCTCTCTCTCTCTCTCTCTCTCTCTTTCTCCACAGAACACGGAGGGTGATCATGATCATTGTATAGACTGGTAAACAATAAGGGCGGATGGGTTTAAGAGGAAAAAGGCCAAGCCAGCCTCTTAAGGGTGAGGGTGGCCTGAACCAGGAAGTGGGCAGTAATCAGAGTAGGCTCCACGGAGGCTTTATAACCCAGGCAGCTGAGGCAGCTGAAGATCAGGCTCCTGGAGCGGCAGGCTGCAGGAGTTCTTCAGCGGACACGTGGCTTGTCTTTCCTGCACAGGAAACATAAGTCAACCCATCCTCATAAGTTTCCAGACCTTTGCTGTGTAGCCATCCAGGTCAGTACTCAAGTCCCTAAAGCACTCTGTGGAGGACCCTAGTGGCTCACCCTGGGTCTCCTTGGTGACGGTGCTGCTCCTGTGAGGCTTTCCCTGACATCCTGGTCATGTTCATTTCAGGCTTCCATTTGCATTTCAGGCTTTCTCGGTCAATGTCCTTCCTTACTGGACTACCTTTTCCATGGAGTCAGGGACTGTATTTTCCAGTTATCCACCCTAGTTCATGAATCCAACACAGAGCCTGCCACACACAAGTGCAGTATACGTCTTTGAGAATTTTATTTTTCTTAAAGTAAAACAACGTGTAGCACTAGAAAACTTGGAAAGTACTATCAGCTATTTCATTTATCTTTCACGTTATCCATAGAACGGGAAGTTCTTATTTTATTTTTGCTGATGAGGAAAACTGACATGTAAAAGGGTTAGGCTGCCCAGGGGCCAGGGTGAGAGCCAGACCCGAGCCTGCCCGTGCCCTTGCTCCACTGCTCCATGACCTTCGTCCTACTGCTTACCTTCCTTCTCTTCATCTAACTCCCGATGATAAACTTAGACTCACCAGTGCCTCCATCCCCCACACCTGCTGTGGGATCCCAATTAATAACTGCAAAAAGCATTTGCTATTGTTCTGAAGAGCTGGAAAATCAATGTGCTCATTAGCACGCTCCCCCTCCCTGCAGTCAGCTGGGAAGCTGGGGTGTTGGGGCCTGTTCTCTGTATTTCTCCTCAACCATCTGTGACTAAAAATGTTCTTTGAAATAAACTCTTCCCCAACTCTCGTAATTATAATTCCATCGCATCTCCATCTCCCTTCCTCACACTAATCACAGTGCTCACCCCTGCAAATAAACCCACAGCACGCACCACCAGCCCTGATGACCTCTGCCCCTCCCCAGGCCCTCCTGGCCACTATGGGATGAACCTAGGTGCAGTCGGTGGCCATAAATCTTGATTTTTTTTTTTTTACCATTCCAGGAATTGAACTTGGGACCTTGTGCTTGCCAGGTAAGCACTATTGCCCTAAGCTCTATCCCCAGTCCTTGATTTCTATTTAAAGGAGAAGCAGATTTTGTCTTCCTGTCTAGGTTACCTCCCTGTCTGTCAGGTGTATAGTTGGAGCTTGTCAGTTCCAGCACCAGAGAGAAGGCAGATGACTGAAGTTTCCAGCAAAACCTGAATTTGCTCCACTAGTTGAGCATCCCCAAGTATTTTCCCTTGGTGAAAGGCTGTTAGGGCAGGTCAGACCAAGTTACAGATGACATGAGCTGGCAAATCCATTGTCTATTCTGAACTCACTTAGTCTGTGTAAGATCAGCCACCAGGAATAGTAAAGTATGCTTATTTTTTTTAATTGAAATCTATTAAAAAGTTATAAGGGGCCGGGGAGATGGCTCAGTGGAATAAGCACTTTGCTGGTAAGCACAATGGCCTGAGTTCAATGCCCAGTTCCACAAAAAAAAAGTTATTAATTATAGCACAAAAAATATGTGAGTACTCTTTATCTAGATTCTCCAACCGTCACCATTTGCCTCATTTGTCTTGTCTTTGTTTCCCTTTTGTTCTCAAGCTAATTGAGAATAAACTAGCAACAGCATTATCCTTTGACCTTCAATATCTTCACATCTTTTCTAAGAATAAGGACATTTTCCTGCACAATCACAATCCTATGATCTCATTCAATACTTTAGGTGACTGTTATCTAGCACACAGTCCACATTCGGATGTCTCAAATTGTGCCCGCATGTCCTTTCTACAGTTCTTCAGTTCTAGGATGAAATGAAGGAACATGTGTTACACTGAATCTTCATTTCTTTTCCACCTGCAACCTGAAACCCACCCAGCATGCAGCCTTCTGGTTCCCAAGCATTGTCACTTTTGGATAACGGAAGCCAGCAGCTTCACAGAATGGTCCTCAAGTTGAAGGACGTGGTTCCATTTAGTCCCATCATTGGTCACTATAAATTTATCACAGCTTCCTCCTAGCTGGCCTCCTGTTCCCGGGAGGTGTGGTGGGAGGTCATGGCCATGACTGTGGAATGCTCACTGGTTGTCTTGCGGTGCAGTCCAAGAGTGATCACTTGAACCACGCACAAAGCGGCAGTTCAAAGTCACAGGAAATCTTTATGAAAGGATAAGGTTGGAAAATGTCCCATTAAAGACCACTCAGGATGTGGCAAGACCCTGACAGATTTAGCCCAAAACAGCCACATTGCCTCAGATTTACATGTGATATTCAAGTAAACATATCTGGTGCTGTTAAGCTCCTCTTATTTGAGGTTTGTCACATGCATCTGATTTTATATCCAGCTGAATGTACCTCCCTTTGTACTGTATATTCCAGGTCCATTGGTTATTTCCAGTTCCCTGAACAAACTACCCCAGTAGTTCTCAAAGGAATCACCTGAGAATCTCCTTAAAATGAAAATCCTCACTCAACAGCTCTTTGGGAGTCTGTGTTCTTCAGAAGTTCCCTGGAGGCCGATGCCACTGCTCTGAGGACCACACCACCCTCTAACAGCTGGGCACTACTAGTCTTCCTGTCTGCAAGCACTTGCACGGGGTGCTTCCTGGGCCTCAAACTCCAGCCCTTCCTTGAGTGTCCAGAGAATTGTTATTGTTATCAAGGCCTTGCTTGAAGGATGGCTCTTGTTTCCATAGCAGCTGGTTCATGAGCACTGCCTCTGCATGTTCTTAGTTTAGGTTCCAGGAACCAGGACTGGACAAACCAAGTTAGGTCTGAGGCCCAACACATTCTAGTGGAAATACTCAAGCTGTAAATTAGTCAAACCAATAAACCACCAAAATAGCTGCACTTTGTGGTTAATACTGTGGAAAATGAAGGAGAGTGGCCAGCAGGGGGCACTCCTTGAGGTGGGATCAGGAAAGGCCTTTGGGAGAGGAAATGATTGAGATGAGACTGTTTCTAAAGGGCAGAACTCAGTCCTGAGAGCAGCTGCAGGGAGAGCAGAACGGTCCAGGCAAAGGGAAGAAAGGGGACCAAGCCCCAGAGGAAGCGAAAGCTTGCAATATTATGGCCCTAAAATAAAGCTGCTCCAGTTTGCGTACAGTGAGTCACGGAAGATGAGGAGAGGGCAGGTGTGAGGGTGTGGAGGTTGGGCATGCAGGCCCCACAGCCCTTGCAGTGCATTGGAATTGTGTTGTAGCTGAAATGGAAAGTTCCTGGAGAGTTTTGAGTAATAGAATGGGCACATCTAATTTATGTTTGGAAAAGATCTTGGTGGCTGTCCCATGAATAATGTATAGTAATAATAGCTAATGATCATATCTCACATTTATTGGTTGGGCTGACAACACGTTAGATACTGCTCTGAGTGCTTGCATATATTAGCTCATTTAATGCTCACAATAACCATCTGAAGGAGGTGCTATTATTATTCTTAAGGGCTAGATGAAGAAATAGAGCTGAACACTGAAGAAAGCTGCTAAAGTCCCATAGCCAGCACATGTTACAGTGGGGATCTGAACCTAACAGTCTGGCTCTGGGAGGATGGGGTTAGGCAGGCTGCTGCCAGCCAGGGTGTCACTGCTGTCAGAGGAGGTGGAGGAGGGAGGTAACTGCTGGGGGAGAAGCAGGTGAGAAGTGCTCAGCACTTACACATGGGGGAGGGGGCTCAAGGACAAGGAGGCTCCTAGGGCGCCAGGCTTTGAGAAGGTGCATGGTGTGCCCATGTGCTGGGGGAAGAACGGCCAGGGCAGAATCCACTGTGGGAGAAAAGCCAGAGACTACTTCAGAGATACGACTTCTGCGATGGCTGATGGACATATACATAGAGAAGCTGAGTCTGGAGTTCTGGTTGAGCCGGCGCAACCCATCCTGGAGATGCTGGTATGTGGGGATGCTCACCACCAGGGTGCTGCGCATGCAGAGAAGGTGGGAAGAGCCAGCATCAGCACTGGGGCTCACTGGCACGTGGAGACTGAGAAGTGGGCAAGCCAGCAAGACACATGGAAAGTCGGGAGCCAGAGAGGAAGCAGAAAACCAGGGACGGAGGCGGTGGGGGGCTGAGAGAGGCAAGCGTAGCCGGGGAGGGAGGGTGCTCCTGGGCAGGGATGTGAGACAAAGGTCGACGGAGGGGAGCCCGCTGCACCTGGCCATGTGGGGCAACAGGTTCTGCAGTGTCCAGCCACTCCTTACTTGGTGTGAGGGCCCCAGTACAGAATTTTAGAACTGGAGGAGATAAAACACTGTCGGGAACAAAGAACTCATTTTTTTAACCTCATTCACAGAGAGTATGTCTATAAAGCCTGGATTCTTAGCTAGAAGCATTGTGAGATCCTACTGGAAAGGATCTTTAAAGGTGCTGGCTTAACCAGCAGGACCCCACTTGGCCTTCCTGCTGCCTAGAACAGGAATTATACAGTTAGAGTCCCAGAGCACAGCGAACCATGAGAAGAATTTGCTCAGCAATGTGGAATGTTCAATGATAATAATGAACACATATAGCATGGGGATTTCTCACCTATTCTAAATTCTTTAGTGTCCAGAATTATCCTATGAGATACAAAAATTATTACCTGTACATAATGTGCAGATAAGAAAGACACAGATTGGTTAAACAACTTGCTCACGGTCTCACCGCTAAACACAGTAGAACACGTCCAGGCAACATGGGCTGGCTGTAGACTACTCTGCCCCTCTCCCTGAAATGGGGATTTGTAGCTCTCATACACCGTCAGCAGCCTGGCGATGGCCACTGTATCCTGTCACAGGCAGCTGAGCTTTGCTAGGAAGGAGGGCAGAAGGGGAGGCTCTGCAAAGTTAGGATCTGACCGGCCACAGGATGGAGAGAGAAGGCAAAGCTACAGAGGCTTGTGTGAGAATGATTACATGGATTGCCAAAAATTCTAAGTTCACATGGGGCAGATGGTACCTGCACTGGGCGGTAGATTGGGTACCTTGCTATACCAAAATCCTGAGTGCCTGTTCTCTAACTGCGGAGCCCTGGGTGAGATGCAGCCTCAGTCCCCTCTTGTTCTAAAATTCTGTACTACCCTTGAGCTTATTAAATATTTGTTGAATGAATAAATGAAGAGATGCATATGAACTGAAGCGGTACACATTGTCTTGGCAAACTCACATTAAAAAATGAGAATATAATATACGCATATATATATTTGCTTAGCAAATGAATATTGTAGACAAAGGAAGTACTTAGATCTTCAGGAAACTGACAGTACAAGCAGACATATATATCAATAGCATTGTTTTATAATTGCATTATGTGCAAATAAAGCAAAGCACAGCACAGTGGTTCCCTGTTACTGGGTGGTCCACATCCACATTGCGGGACTTTGCAGTACATCTTGGGGTGCCTTAGGGCACTCAGCCAGGGCCTCAGGCCCTCTTAGGGACTCTAAGGCTGGGACACATGGGGTGCGCTGCACATAGAACGGCTACCATCTTCCTGACTGTGGGGCACTCCCAACAGAGCCCCTCAAGGTGCTCCTGCATCAGCGTGAAATGACCCTGAAAGTTACAAGCATGCAGGTGTTTGGCCTATGACATATTTTAACTTTATTCTTAGTATTTTGTAGCCCTCTCCCTAAGAGCAGTGATTGTGACTAATGTGTGGGCCATGTATAGTTACGCACTGCACAACGACCTTTGTTTCCACAATAGACTTAATGGACAACAGTGGTCCCATACAATCATGATGGAGCTGACCAATTCTCTCCACTTATTGTCCCCCAAGTCATCCCGAAGTACAATGCATCACCCTGTATTTGGGATGATGTTAGTGCAAGCAAACCCGCTGGTCATAGAAACATAAAGCATGTACATAAAGCACGTACAGTGACATGAGCTAAGAATACTATATAATTGAAATGAATGACTCTGCTCCTGGTTTGTTTGTCTATTATACTGTACTTTCCATCATTATTGTAAATGAACCCTGCCTATGAAAGTCAAGCTTACCGTCAAGCAGCCGGCTGCGTCATGCTGGTAGCAGCCTCAGCATTCCCCACTGCCCTGTCTGTTGAGTGCGTGGAGGCTGCGCGGAATGCAGGCTGCAGCATCTCAGCTTGGGCAGCTGCACTTGGCCACACAGTGACAGCCTTCCCAGCCAGGAGTTCCCTAGGCTGAATCTCCACTGTTAAGGGATGCAAGGCTAGAAGGGAATCAGCTAATTTAAACCTCATAGTCCTAAGAGACATAGTCCTAAGAGACAAAGGTTCTTCTGGCCTCACTCCCGGGATGCATGCTAAACCCTCCAGAGGATGAGGACAGGTTGATGTCCAGCCCCATGCCACATGTATGACATAATGAGCCCAGTCTATATAAAACCTGACTCCCCCATCTCTTGGCTCTCCAAGTGAAGTACTGTGTACATTCTCATCCTATTAACAGAGTTGCCTGAGAACCAGACTTTGCGGGACCTCTCTCCAGCAATAGCGTGCTGCTGAGTCCTTTGCTTTGATGTCCTTGGCCCCACACATGATCCAGGTCACTCATCAGTGTGCCCAGACCTTTCACCTTATGGCAACACTGAGTGCTGCCCTGGGAGCTATCCAACTGCACCCTCCCCAAGTAGACTTAGTGCATTGTTCTGGCCAAAGGAGCCACGGCAGCCAGTGAACTTCCCCTCCAGCCATGCTGGACAGGAAGTAGCAGCTCACAGCAGACCTGTGCAGGAGCCTAGGGAGTAGCAGTCCCTGCCTCCCATGCTCAGCAGACTCTGTGGAGGGTCTACCTGAGAGGGAAGTGGCAGCTCGGACCTAGAAGACTGGCAGGCATGCAGGGCAGTCCTAGAAATTGGGCTCATAACCCAGCCCTAGCCCAGGGCTGCCTTGGGGCTGTGGTGCTGGGCTCTTCACCAGTGGCACTGGGGGCAGCAGCTGAATGCAGATTCAGAGGCTCAGGGCTTGGCTGCCAACTCCGAGTCGCTACCCACTGACCTGTCAGTCACAGGCACATGCACAGGAAAGAAAGCAGGTGGATGTTTAGGGAATAAGTCCGATTGCCCTCACCCCAAATATACCTCTTCCCTATGACTTGAGGCATTTCCAAGTTTCTCAGACATCTCTGGCATGAGCAGAGGAGCCTCCTGGAGCAGCTGGCACAGCAGAGTCCTGGCTCTGCTTCCGGTGTGCTGTGTGACTGTCCATAGGTTGTCAGAAATGAAGAGACGCTTTAACAGTCTTGAAGGTCTCACCTCAGCATGCCTAGTCCCACTTGACTGCACACCAACATTGGTGGAAACATGGTGAAATAAGCTCCTAACACTAATTTCCAAGTGAGCGAGAGTGCACAGCAGACGTCAATGCGGAGCTGCGAGTGTGCTCTCCTCGTGGCTGGCATGAGCTGGAGCTAGGGCAAAGAGCTTATGCCTGGAATCTCGAACGTGAACAAAATCAGCGCTATGACTCTGCATCCTTTGGTTACAGGAACAGTTTTGAAAAATGGAAGAAATTATGAAATTGTGATTGCCCATTGCAGCTATCTACTGGGTAATAAATGTGGCTAAATCTGTGTCATTTAGCATAAAAATACCACAAAGAAAAAAATAGTGCAGGTTTAGTGTCTTAATTATGTAGATTTTACATTTAGTGAACTCTTGCCAAAATAAATTGCGTATATTATCTAAAAAGCAAATGTTAATTAAAACTGTATCTTGATCGTGTGCTGGGTTCACAAGACATTCTGAGCATATGAGATTATATGGCACACATTAGCTATAATCAACTCAGACTGAAGGTCCAGGTCATTTCAGTGATTCATGTGAAATCAGCCAGCGCTGGCTGGCAGCGGCGTCTGACAGCAGTGTCGCATGCATTTACGCAGAAGATGCAGCGTGATCCCGACTTATTATTCTAGATGAGCAAAGCATCTCTGCCTGCTCCAGACTCATGAATAAGATAGCTGACTCGAGTTCCCATTAATTAGCTGTTTAACACAAAGTTGCCCAGTGGTCACTGCTTCTAGGGAAGCTAAATAGAATCCCAGCAAGAAAATGGGATGGAGGCAGAGACAGAGAATGGGAGGTCGCTAGATGCATCGCTTGTCTCTTTGCTTTTGCTTCCCTGAGCCAGGGTATCCCCCTAGACCAGACGACCCTCCCTTCCCAGCTAGGCGGGTAGCTGTGTTGCTGAGCCGTGGCGTCTGGTTTCCTTGAACATCTTCACTGCTCAACAGGGCATACACCACAAGCAAGACCCCAAGCTGCAGAATTGGTTCTCTACCCTCCCGAAGAGGCACTGCTCCAAAACTAGGCTAACTCTAGGGCTTTAGATGCACTGAGACGAACACCTTGGGAACCACCATTGTGCAACCCTGCTCTGGAAAATATGCACTTTCTTTTCTATTTTTCTCCCATTTCTACTTTAATAAACAGTCAACTGTGTGCTACATGAAGTGATCTCTAGCAACAGAACACTAAAATGCTTCCTGTTGGGGAAAGGTCAGGAGAGAGTTCTCAGACAGGAGCCCGGAGCCCCAGTGCGGTCTTAAATGGCAAGGCTGTCATTTCCACTGGCTTCCAGAATCAGCTCACCTCCAGGCTGAGATCAGCACACAGGAATAGAAGCTCTGGTGTGTGGAACAAGCCACTCTGCACCCGCCTGTATGGATCCTTGCGGAATGGCCTTGCCTCACAATCTAGAGAGCCCCAAAGGACAAGCAGCTATGGAGGTCAACAGACCTGGGCTTCACTCTCATTGATACTTTGAAGAAGTGTGAGAGAGGGGCAGGGATGTTGCTCAGGCTCCAATGACAGAAGAGCAGCAGAGCACCAGACGCTGAGGCACATACAGGAGAAGTGTGATTCATTGGTTTGTCATCTGTCTCCCCATCCATCCATCATCCATCCAGGCAACTGGGATTTCAAGTAAGTTGGGTGTGATAACTCAGGGTTAGATGTATGTACTTTATTAAAAATAATGTTGTGAGGATAAGAGCAGCCATGAGCTGGCCTAATTCTACCAGAGCGATGTGCAAGGGTAGAGGAGAGTGGGAGACAGGTCAGAGAATACGTCCTTTCTCTGTGCTTGAGGACCCAAAACCTGAATTTTGTGTAAATGCATGAAAGCCTAATGGCTTTCACTTAGGCTTTGCTCCTGGGGTGCTCTGGGGGGATCCAGGAAGGCATTCACTGCTGCTTCCAGGTTGTTCCAGTAGGCTTGCAGCAGCAGCGAACAGAGAGATCCTCCAGCATCCTTAGCCAGCTCTTCTCTTAAGGCACAAAGGCCTTCCTGGAGCCTTGACCCACAGCTTAGCAGCCCCTCTATGGTCTTGCACTACCCAAGTGGCACCCTTTCAGACCACAGAGCCAGACAGGCATTCACTCGGCATTCTTGGCCCTGATCAGGGGCACTCTCCACAGGCCCAGCACAGCAACGTGGCTTCCTGAAGGTCCCCACATGAGTCAGGCACTAGTCTATCCTGAGCCAGCCTCTGACAGTCAGCTGTCCTACAGCCTTGCACTGCAGCTCAGCAGGAGAAACTGGTGGCCTTAATGCGTCAGCTCCGCAGGAGAAACTGGTGTGTTCACTTGGCTCTGCAGGAGCCAACCGGTTCTTGTACATGCTATCTCTGCTTCCCCACGCCTTTTTCTTTTGCTTTCAGCATTCTATCAATAATCAAGCCCCTTATTATCTGCTGTGTAACAAAAGCTACGTGCGCTTTGCTCATTGCACCTGTCTGCAGGCATGTGGACACTGAAAGCTGAGAGGGAGAGGAACAGGGAAATTTTAAATGGCGATGTCCTTCAGACCACCTTAAAAGTGGCACCCGCTAACTCTCATTTTTCCAGCAAGTTTTTCTTATGTGTCACCTCCTCACAGACATCTCGCTAGCTTCTGAGTCTAAATTACTTGTCTCGGCATAGCATCAGACCCTTTCCTTCCTGGAATTCCATGCTATTGATAGTAGCCTAATTTTATGATTGCCTTCATTAGGTAAAAGTGCAACCACAGCAAGAACCAGTATTGTGACTGTCTTTAAGCACCCGGAAGAAGGTTTTATATGTTGCTGGTGTTCAAAAGAGCAGGTTGTTGCATGAGTGAATAAGTCAAAGGTGTTCACAGCAGTACTATTTATATTTAATCAAAAATTATAAGCAATATACACCACCAATGTGGTTCTAATCTTACAACTAACTATAGAGGATTCCTAGTCCCACATGTAAATTGCAGAGATTTTGCAATAACTTGAAAAGTATTTTAGCATGCTATTTGGGAAGATAAAAGAAGATAAAGACAGAACAAATCAACTAAATACACTAAAGTCTGGAAAACCACCAAGGTAAGTTAGATAACTAGACAAGCAGGAAGGAAAAAAAGATGAACAAATACCCTGAGCAAAGAAGACAAAGGCAAAGCAGGAAGCATCAGCATGCATGAATTCAAGTTATACAACAAAGCTACAGTGATGAAAACAACATGGTACTGGCAAAAACAAAAACAACAAACAAACAAACAAAAAACACCCCTCAGACTTGAGGATCAAAGGAACAGAATAGAGGACTCAGAAAGCATCCCAGACACATTCAGTCATCTGATCTTTCACAAAGGATGCCAGAACGTGTGCTGGAGGACAGCTTGCCTCTTTAGCAAATGCTCCTGGGGAAACTGGCCAGCTACCTGCAGATGACCGACATTTGACCTGTGTCTCTCACCATGGATTAAACTAAGATCACAATGGATCAAAGATCTAAATATTTAAACAAGAAACAATCTGCTGGAAGATAAAAAAGATAAAACTTTTAAAGTCATAAGTATAGGCAAGGACCATCTGAGCAGAACCCCAGGGGCACAAGAAATAATAAGATTTAATAAATGAGATAATCAAACCAAAACCTTCTGTGCAGCAAAGGAAACAACAAACACAGTGAGGAGAGAACCTAATATTGCCAGCTGAACCTGGGTGGACTAATATCTAAAACTTAAGAATATTAGACTTCCCTAAAATAAAAGACCCATGGGGCCAGAGAGATAGCTCAGCATCGTAAAGTGTCTGCTTAGGTAAGCTTAGGCAAGTGCAGGGACCGCAGTTTGAGCCATGGCACCACATCCTGCACCAGCTCCACCCCCAGGGCAGGCTGAGCTGGCCACTGAG